>JANHGL010009294.1:117217-136750 GCA_024611195.1 Ceyx melanurus | reverse complement strand
GTCAAATAACATAAACATAGCAGCTGTCTAGATGTTCCCTTAAGCATCACTGTCCAGGAGCACAATGCAATGCTACCTCACCAAGAAATCTTTCTTCTTTTTGAAAGCACCTTTTGCTGAAATTGAATTAAATAATTCTACAATGTAGACATCCAAAAAGTACACAGAACAAGTATGACTCTTTAAATAGCTTTTCTAACAAAATGAAGAAATTCTTGTAGACATTTTTTGTAGAAAAAGTAAATTTGGTGCTACAGGTATGAAGACTCTAGAACAAAACCAAACTATGTTGTGCTAAGGTCTTGTCCAAGCTGTCAGTGGAAGGTGGAAATTAAAGAAGCACAACTTACTGTACTTTTCTGTCATTTTAGAAATAATTTTCACCATTTAAAAATAACAGCATAGAGAGAAAAAAAATACAGATGTGGTCAGATTTTTGAATAGTTTCTGTAGAACCACACAGAGTTGGGAAAAGATGGAAGTCATACATCTAGAAAAAGACATTTAAAACACTGATAGTTAACAATGGGTACTTTCTTTCTCAGCATGGCCTATGGAGGTAAGAAGTTACATTTATCAGGGACTGTTATTTCTATTTTGACTCCCTAAACTTTAGTTACTGTTCTTCAACAGAAACCCCATTCCTATGTTATTTTTTAGGGAAAAAGCCAAAAATGAAATGCTTTAAAATTAATTTTTCCTTCATTTTTGGAATGTTTTTTAATGGTTTCATTTACTAAATGTTCAAATCATTTTCATTTTATAGATCACCTCTATAAATGAGATTAATGAGGCTAAAAATGCATTCATAGAAAGATCTCTACACCTGGAAAAAAAAGGTGGAAATGGATGTCAAAATGGAAAACTGAAAAGATGCTTTGGAAATACTAGCTTGCACTTCAATTTATGTTCACTATTCTTTTCATATAGGGCAGTAAGAGCAAAATTTGACATAAAATCACATGCCTCAAGTGAAAAGATTTACTTATTGGATGCTGGCTTCCTTTCATAACTACTGTCAAAAGACGTCTAAAAATACTCGTATTTTACCAAATTGCAGAAGCCAAACTATTAAGAAAGACAAAGATTACTTCATCTACTCAGACAGCTAGAGGATCATGTGATTCAGATTTTAAAACACCTTGCAGCACCCCATAAACCTCAGCTGAGTTTCTGCTTTCTGCTCTCTGTTTCCAAAGCCAAAGTCACAGCAAGCATGGCTCCCATGCTGTGGTGGGACAAGATGCTGCAGCAAAAGCACCATGTCACCCTTGGTGTAGAAGCTCTTTGTGCCCCAGTGCTGGGTTAGATCCAAAAAAAATGGGTACCTGAACAGAAAAATGCACCTGAACAGAAGGTGAGCCAGTCCCTGGTCTGGGGCTGCTGCTGTGGAGAAAGGATGCACGGGACCCTCCGTGCAGCAGCTGAGCCCAAGCAGCACATGTGGGAAATGCTCAGACCATCGTACACTGAGCCAGTCTGCAAATGTCACTAAAATGCGTGCAGAGGCTGCACTGGGGCTGCCCACAGGACTCGCGGGCTGTGGAGGAATGGCTACGAAGGGCATCTGAATGTAATGCCCTTCACTAGGGCACACAGATACTCAGCCAGCAACTTTTGTGCCAGAAGCAGTATCTCTAGTGATACTCTTGTAAGGGCCTCGCTACTGTTAATAAGGAACAAATCAGAACAAAGAAGAAAACAACCCTGTGTGGAAGCCCCACAGAGTATGTATATGCCATGCTGGAGAAACTTTGGACTCAAAACCAGCCACAACAGACACCACTCCACAAACCTGCTGATAGACAACAGGCGATCACATTAGCATATTGTCTCCAAGGAAGGTTCTGGGTGGGCAAAGGATGAAACAGTGAGAAGATAAATTGTTTTTTGTACCCCTTAGTGGCTGGACATCAATGCTACAGCCTTGAAAGATGTCTTTACAAAAGCCATGAGGGAAAAAAAAAAAGGCAAAGATTAGGATTGCAGCTGTATATGGCAGAGGAAATATGTTAAAAGGAAGCTTTTAATGATGGAATTGTATGAAGGACTTCCAACTATAGGAGATTAACATTCTTATCACATATACTGTTATTGCAAAGTGAAGGACAGAGGTGGGAAGGGAGGGTCCTCCTTAAAAGACCTGGAAGCTCTCAGACACTAAAAATCACTACATTTAGTACATGGTATAATTTGTAACATCTTTACACACTTTCTTCTAGACTCTAAATGATTACAAAATCTGTTAAATCATACCAAAGACACAGATGTGCTGAATTACCTACTTTTTAAACACCACGTGAAGCAGGTAGGACCCATTTTGCAAAATAATAAGTGGCAGCAACATGCAAGTTTCCAAATGCCATGTAAGGAAATGCACAGGTGAGCAGGGAAGGACAAGGAGCACACACAGGCATGTGGTTGCTGGCTTTCAGCTTGGCCACCATCTGCAGTTCAAGTGCCTGTTTCACTTCCAAGTTACAGTACAATCTTATCACAGAAAAACGAGTCAGACCAAGAAGGGACAGAGTCACCACACAGTAAGCACTTTTCCCAGTATGTCCCTATGTGAAACAAAAAACCCAGTGCCTATCCTTATATCCAAATTAATGAAAACTTTCCAATCAGCTGTATATGCTGAGAAACCAGCAGATGCATGATAAAAAGTGGCATTTTACAGAAATAAGAGGCACAACTATGCTGTTGCTTACTGTAGTATTAGGCAAGTAAAAATAAAAAAGTGAAAGGAATCTAAAACTATTTAGGAAAAAGGTCAAAAGGGGATTAAAAGTTCTGAGCTATGTGCTGCAGTGCAGTGTTAGACGACCACCTGTAATATTCAAGATGCCACCTGAAGACAGAAGGTTGCAGAAGAACCTTAGTTTACCATCAGGAGCAAGAGCTCATTTTCCATCTCTGCCTGTCACAGCAGGCAGTGGTGACTGAACCTGAAAAGCTGTATGGGTCTAAGACTCTCTGTGCATTGAAGGCATTGAGTGTTATTTTTTTTTTATAGAGAGTATTGAAAATAGTAAGTCCATTATACAGGAGCTGGGCAGGCAAGTAAGATGTGGAGGAATTAAAAGAATAATGACATATGCCTAATTCCTTTCCTTGAGGAGCTATTTCTGATTCCAGTGGAACCTCAGCATCTCTCTTTCGGGGACTCAGATATGAAAACAAACTTATCAAATGACTGACACAATCCAGATACTCTCATAGTCAAGGGAATCTTTCACATATCAGTTACTGCATTAACATGAAGCAAGCTGGAAACTAGACACACCATGATGCTGTCATGGCAAGTCATAGTTACAGACAGTTTCAGGGAGAAGGGCTCACCAGCCACAACCATCCCTACTGATGTTACAAATCCTAAAATAGCAATTTATATACTGTGTAGTCACCTAAATACTTTATCTCTTTCTTTAGAAACCCTAAAACCAGAACTGTGCACATCTCAAAATAATTTAAATTAATTAGCAGAGTATCTGTGAGATGCTAATTTGCCAATGCACTTCTTTTAAATGCATTTCTTCCTTTGGAGTTTAAATCTTTACATTTCAGAAAAGCAGTCCTTTGTAGTCCACAGAAGTGGAGATATGATGCTGCAGAAGTTCAATAAATAAATTATGATTAAAGTTACTGTAATTGAAAACATTTATGGCTTTTGCTACCTAAACCCATTTTGATGCTGTTTTGGCTTTTCACACATACACACACAAAACATACACATGTACAAAACATACATCGACACAGTACCAAGTAATTTCAATCCTGTGTGTCCTTATCCCCACCACTGTACATATTAGAAATGGAGCAGCTGAACCAAACTTGCGCACAATGAAGCCACCTGAATACCAATTACAGAATCAGAGAATGTTAGGGGTTGGAAGGGACCTAGAAGATCACCTAGTCCAACCCCCCCCGCCCCCTGCCAGAGCAGGATCACCTAGACCAAGTCACAAAGAATCTTCCCTGACTGGGAATCGAACCTGGGCCGTAGCAGTGAGAGCGCGGAACCCTAATCACTAGAATCACTGGAATTTGGGATGCAGTCTAGAATTTGGGGTATGACCTGGTACCTGCCCTATCCTCTATCCCTCAGGTGCATGCCTGCATCAGGGCCAGTGCAAGTCGCCTCATGCTGCTCACAGCATTCACTTGTTGCTAGTCGGGAGAAATGCACAAGGGTTCAGGCTTTCTGCAAAGTCATACATATGTAGAAAGGCAAAAGTGAAAGTGAAGAAAGATGTGCATGAATACCCAGCACCTGCTCCCACATGGCTGTGCATGCCTGACACGTATTCCATGTGTCCTACATTTGCACTCGTGAGGCTGATGCTGGAAAAGCAATGCTGATGTCAGGCAAGTGATAGTATGGGGTTCTGAGGAGATCCTGACATAGGCTTGAGAATAAAAAACAGAGCAGGAGAAGAACAGTTGCAGTTACAAGCCTCTTGTGTGACTGTCTTTGATTACCATTCAAGCATCTCAAAAAATGTTTATATCACTGTCATTAAATGGAACCATTTTAGTTCAGTATGAAAGGTTTATATAGCACTGGAAAATTCTGCTCCTGTGACTTGCTTACTCTCATAGAATCATAAAATGTTTAGGGTCGGATCAATATCTATTAATTTATGTGTGTGAACAAGAAACATTACTACATTTGCCACAAAAACATACTATAAGTAAGCAATGCTGTCTCCTGATAGTAATCTCCCTCTCTGATTTTTAAAAGCCTCTCTTAGTGTGCACTGGCACATCTGTGCTAGAACAGCACAAGCAATGAAGATGGAGATGCCATTTCCATGTTACACCTACTAAGTGTAATTACTCTGAGAAATTAATTACACACATTTTGGAACACAATCTGTAATTTTGAGACATGTTTATGTTCTTAAGCACCATTTAAATATTTTTCTATCTTCTGGGGTTTTTTGGGGTAATCTTTAGTGCTATCATCAGAAATTTTGGTACTAAATCCAAGGAGATAAAGGATCCAAGGACCAAACCGAACAAGAGAAACCAAGTCAACTCCCCATCAACTGCCTGCCCAGCAGTTACAAGAAATGAAGACTCTACCCAGAAAATTTATTAACTGCTACACATCACCTATTGCTATACAGCAGTCACGACACAGCACCTAAAGTTTGCTCCTGAAGAGGCAGAGCAATTTAAGAAAAATACAAACAAATTAGCTCTAGTTTCAGAGGATGAGATATGAAAATACAAAAAGAAAGATATTAACAAAATTATCAACTTCAAGTTAATTATTATAAATTACGCTTTAAAAGATTTATGGGGAGAAAACATATTACATTAATTCCAAATATAAGGTGTGTGTCAGGAGTTCTGGCACAGAAGCTGAACACTGCCACTCTTCTGGAGTTGTGCTAGGAACAGGGTGAGATTTCATCAATCTCTGAGATTTGGGCAAGCTCACCAGCATCTGTAACCAAGTGGCTGAGATCAGGTGCACAGTACAGTCTGTCTGGACTATGGGCAGCTATGTGAAAACATACACAAGAACAACTCTAAGCATAAATTAATATTTAAGGGAAAGAAACAGGTGTTTTATCAGAAGGCAAATAATTTATCTGCTTTCCCCTCTCACACAGCTTAGCAGCAGCACCATTTGAACAGCCACCCTGAGCAGACACCCTGCCAGCCTGCAGATCATTTCATTTCCCTACACCCTAAACAACCCTGTTTACATGTACACAAAGTAATACTTAAAAAATAAAACAATGGAATACTTAAATCAAAAACAAACAAAAAAACCCCCCACAATCAATCAGAAAAACCACCAACCAAATTCAAACAAAAAGTGTTGTAAAGATCCAGAGCCACAGCTGATCTGATGAGCCTTGCCACCAGAGAAGCCTTATTTCTTTGGTGGTAACACAGCGCGGAGGGGTTGGTGATGAGGTATCTATTACACAGCCCGACTGTTACAAACATGTATCAAAAATCTGTGGCACTAACCATTGCATTTCCCAACCTTCTGTTTTGTAATGCCAAAGAACATTTTGTGAAACACCAAAATTACATATGTTAGTCTTAGCAGTTGGGAATCCCTCTAAATAATTCAGTGAATAATCCATACAGGATGTTAAGAGTAAAATTTAGTTCAACAGCCTCGACTGCAAGACTTGTGAATGATTGCTTACAGACCCTGCAAGGACCCTGCATCTGGAAGGGGAACTGGATCAGAATGCTTTCCCTCCCTTCATTGCCTTCTCCCTATCACAGCTCAACCCTCTCCCATATTGTACCTTCTCTGATTGAGCCCGCAGTGAAGCCTGGGCAAGAGCCAGGTATCCATGATGCTGAGGAACCGGGCAGGAACCTCATCACACTGACAGTGGACTGACACTGTTTCCTCTGTTATGAGCACTAACTACTTTTCCACCATGCAGCATTTTCCAGCAAACCGTTTTGTTTTTATACCATTCCCACCTCCAATTTTCTTAATGTCTTTAGTTTTCAAAATATTTTGTTTTCCCAACTTACTTTGTTTACAATAAGAAACCGTTGTGTTCCCTCTTTAGTACACCTACTCTTCCCCTGCCCTGCAGAGACTTACGTGCTCTGAGGAATACAAAATATACAGGAAAGTTGAAAAGGTCACAAAGCAAATCACCACTATTACTTCTAGAATTCTACCAGCAAAAATACAATGATGCTACTGCAATGGTACAAATAAATGGCTGGTTTCTTCATTGTCGATTTGCACCCTCCATTACTCACTCCAATGTGCTTTCTGTTTATCTTTCCTTTCATACACCAACATCAGCATCACTGCAGATAAATCCTCATACGTACAGAAGAGCAAACAAGTGATTAAAAATGTACTAACCTTCACTGATACGAGTGGCACAGCCCTCAAGGTTCAACATGATATCTTTATCTCTGTCATCTGCACTGGCTCCCAAAAGCATCCAGCTCTCAACATGATCACTTTCAGATACCAAGCTCTCCTCCTCCAAGCTGTCATCTATTACAAACATCTCCTTGATGACATGAGCTCCAGCAGGACTATCTGGGTTAATCTTCTCACTGGTGCTTTTCCTTTGCCTTGAACTGTCTGCACCTGATCCATCAGGATACAGGGTGTTATATTCAGCAGCTCTGGAATGATTTGGGGTGGAAGACCCTGGGTGGAGATGTATTTTAGCTTGAGCTGAAGAACACATTGACTTCTTTGCTTTACTTTTGTAAACACTGTCTTCATCTGGTGTATCAGACAAGACAGTGATCTCAGGGTCGTCTGAGATCTCTGCACCACACTCCACAAATTCAGCAATTTTCTTGTCTTTGTACCATTTCTCAGTTAGAATTGAACTATCACCTGTGACTCCTGCAACATCAGCTTCTTCATCCATTTCCAATGTGATGATTTCTCCAAGATTTTGGGAATAGTGGATCTGGCTATAGAGATGAAATTCCACCTCACTATCAACACTCTGCTCACTGGATGACTCCTCATGATAAAGTTCATCTTCATACACTTCAGTATCCTCATAATCTTCATATCCAACATACATTCTGAAACGAACAGTCTGTAGCCTACAAAAAAAACCAAAAGGTTCTGTCAGAATGGTTGTGAATGTATGCCCAAAACCATCTTTCCAATTATACCTTTGGTCTTTCTGAAATTGCTGAGGTTAAGTCACAGAGCTCTGCGCAAAGAAGATAAATGAAGCAGACTTAACAGCTACAGGAATCAATGCTCAAATCAATAACAGCAAAATCTACTTACAGGTGCATATGCATTAATCTTCAATACTACTCTAACCTCTAAAGTAGTTTAACTTAACGTGGTCTCAGCTTCCACAGCTACTTTCCATTCTGGGTTCAAAGCCAGGGTAGCTCCCATGGATCAGGAGCCAAATTAGCGTCCAGAATCAGACACTCATTTTGATCAATCTAAGCAGTATTAATTCTGGGTACTTTGCAACTTGTTTTACTAAGTAACACCTTATATACATACCTGAAAGAGCAGGGGAAGAACACTGATCAATATTTAAGGGAAGTAACCTGGAGCCTACTTACCTACACCTGGGTTGCAGAGCCACCTGAACCCCGCTTCAGAATTTAACTCTATGATCATAGAACCATGGAATCACTCAGGTTGGAAAAGCCCCTTGGGATCATCAAGTCCAACCATTAAACCTACTCTACAAAGTTCACGCCTAAATCATGTCCCCCAACACCACATCCAAACAACCCCTTAACACACCAAGGGATGGTGACTCAACCCCTCCCTGGGCAGCCTGTTCCAGCCTCTCTCTTTCTGTGAAAAGTTTTTTCCTAACACCCAGTCTAAACATCCCCTGTTGCAGCTTGAATCTATTCCCTCTTGTTCTACTGCTAATTACCTGTGAGAAGCGATCAGCACCAACCTCTCTACTCTGTCCTTTCAGGTAGTTGTAGACTGATGAGGTCTCCCCTCAGTCTCTTCTTCCTCAAACTAAACAAACCCAGCTCCTTCAATCACTCTTCTCAAATTTATAAAAACTTCTGCAAGGGATATAATAAATAAAAAATTTAGGACAGCAAGATGAACTAGATTACATCCTAAATTCTGTATTTCTGTGATTGACATTACTGTGCTTGTGTGGGTGTAAGTCTTTTCTTCACACAGACCCAAGGGTAGGATGGCAGACTCCAAGCAGAGAAATTATATGTCAAGCACGGGGAGAAGAAAGTAAACACATGAGCACCTGAAGAAGTGTCACATGCTCTTAGTCATTTTTCTACAAAACTTTTTTAATGTTTGATGTTTACTAAGATAAGCCCTTAAGAGAAAAAACAAAAAAACCCACCCAACCCAGTAACTCATTTGGTCCACAACTGGAGCTGCACTTTACAGATATTTTTCCTTATTTAGTATGTATTAGAAGGTTTACTTGAAGTAGTAGATTGTAAATGCATTTTAATAATAAAGTCTTAAGAAACAATAAAAAAAATATTTTGGAGAATGTAAAAACTTTGTAATGGCAGACATTCAAATACTATGCATTAGTGTGGCTATACAGGAAAATACGAGGACTAGGTGTGCTTATTTCTGAGGATATTTTGTCACTGGCTACTTGTAAAAAGCAGCTAATGACAATGTCTTTAGCCTTTGTGGTCTCCATATTCTGCTCCCATAGTATTTGCAAGCTGATTTGATCTACATTAGTCATGATAAGCTGAGAGGTCAGGATCTGAATGGGGGATACCCTGTTTGCTGTGCTATCCATGATGCACTGCTTATACAGTTCCACCAGCTTCTGTTCGAGGTAATCATTCAGGGCTGAGTCAGAGAGAGGCTGCTGGTGGGGCACAAAGTTGGTCAGCCACCAGCATGAAGAGCAATCTTGGACCAGCTTGTGGCTGCTGTTTTTGGAGGGACATACCTCACAAACTCCAGAGAGGGAGGAATCTCTAGGACTCCTAGAAGGGTCCTATGCCAGTGTAACTGGTAAAATCTGTTGTAACTGAGCTAATCAGCACCACTTAGTCCCCAGCTACATGCAATTGCAACTGCTTTTGCAGGAAGATGGAACCAGGTAGGTGTCTCATCAGCTCCTCGCTGACATGCACAGCCAGAGATTGCTGCCCTGCAGGTGTGAATACTATGTAGGCTGTAGATTTTCCTTCTGCTTTCCTTGCTACCTCTGGAGCGGAATGAAGAAACACACTTGCTGCTGATGATAAGAGCTAGGGTGGTGATACAGATCACCCAGACATGCTCTGCACAAGTTCAGGTCTGAAGGTAGCAAAAAAAAAACCCCGAAACAATAAAGGTAGTATACAAATCTGCAGCCTTCATACAAACTAGCATGTCACATTGTCCGGTCAGGACTTAGGAACCAAGCTACAATGTCATGAAAACTCTCTTACACCTGAGCAAGATATACCTGCAAACAGTGTCTGCACAGGCCAATGTTAGCTATGACACCTCTGTGCTTACAGCAGTTAAACAATAATGTTCTACAACCTTTAACGTCCTTTTTGGTGTATCTAGGACTAAAACCCAAATTTCTCTTACCACATTCTCAGCAATACCACTTCTTAAACAAGACCTGGCTGAAGGGACAGACTGCATTTTCCACGAGTTTGTTATGATGCAAAATTGTGAGGAGTGGTTAACACACCAGATGGTTGTGCTGCCATTCAGAGGTACCTCAGAAGGCTGGAAAAGTGGGCAGAGACCATCCTCCTGAAGGTCAAGAAAGGTAAATGCCAGGTCCTGCACCTGGGCAGGAGACAGGCTGAGGGCCCGCTGCTTGGAAAGCTAGTTTCACAGAATCACAGAATGGTGGGGGTTGGAAGGGACCTCAAAAATCATCCATCTAGTCCAACCCTGCTGCCAGAGCAGATCACACAGAAAAAAATGACCTGAGGATGTGACAAGTTGACCATAAGCTAGTACACTTCTGGGACACTTCCTCCACCCTTAAAGATGTTCAAAACCCTGCTGGACATGGCCCTGATCAAACTGATCTAGGTCACCCTGCTTTGAGTCATGAGGGTCGGATGAGACAATTGCCAGAGGTTCCTTCCAAACCTCAACTACCCTGTGATCTCAACCCCCAGTGGTAAGTGCCCCTGGAGTTTACCCACTGCTCCCCAGTCATATAAGAAATCCAGAGACCTTCTGAAGTTACTTTGCCTAACTCTCAGGATACCTTATTTCATTTAAATGACCACATCATGCATGGAGGAAAGGAAAAGGAAAACTTTATCTTAAAAGTAAGCTTTTATGTCTCTGTTAGTTAATCCTGGTAAAGTCAACAGACATTTTCAGACATAAACGCAGTTCAGGTAGAGTTCATTTTAGCTGTGGGAGGACACTGCATGACATTGTGAAAAATCACATACACTACAGAAGTACAGATTTCAGAGCTTTTTACATATGTAATTTTTGTGATGATGGTATTTAACACACCCAAATGCTCTTACTATGACAGCTTTCTGTGCATAAGTCCTGCAAAAGTCCTTCCCTAACCACAACACATTTGCTTCATTTGTATTCCTGTTGTACCAGCAGTGAAACTAAAAAAGAAAGCACTTTCCCACAGAAATAAACCAAGAAAAACTGCATAAAACATGAGCTCACAAGGAGGAAAATGCAATGCTTTGCTCACTGACCATCCATGCACTGTACTCTTTTCTGTTTAGTATTCCAGATCAGTATACATGATTCAGTCTCACCTTGGTAATCACCAGCTGAAATCCCATTCAAAGACCATCAGAACCCTATTCACACACACATCCTCAGCTCTGCTGTTTCCTAATAGTCAAGATGGCTTCTAACCTACAAATACAGTCCTAAAACTGAACAAGTGGAGGTAATCAGATCTGGTTTAAAAGCTCCTCTCTCCACAGGATGATGATAACTTCCTAGAAACTTTTACACCTGCCAATGCCCAATGCAGGCACCTGCTTAGCATCACAATGCAGCAATGACCTGAGGATGAGGTGGATATATCTGTACCTCCCAGACTGTGTCTTTCTCATCCAGGTGCTTAGGAGAATATAATACCTACTGTGCCAAATAAAATATGAAAGAATGAGGTAGAACTTGGTGGTAATAGAAACAATAAACCTATTTTAAACCAGTATTTACGTTTGGATGACATAGATTGAGGAGGAGAAAGTAAACCACTGGCACCCTGAATGGCTGTGGGGAGTAAAAAAAACATGACAAAAGCATCTAACTGACCAAATAAAGCACCCATACTTACACTTTTCAGTCAGCTTTACATGGGACCACCCTTTCAAGCAGGTCTAAGACCGTTACCATTCACCAGGTGAAAAAGAAAGCAGAGCTGTCTCAAAATTAAGCACATTTATAATATTAATCTGTGGTTACAGGACATGAGAAAAGAGACCTTGAGTAATGAAGTGAGAGACTCCCTCTGATACATGCCACAGTTGTAGAGGTACACTGAAGGCCCTCCCATTCTTTCCCACAAAGTACATTACCATTGCTGAAAACATGCAGCTCAACAAACAAATGGGTCATGAATTCAAAGAGCATCCAAGGACATGATTCACAGCACTTTGTAATGAAGACAGAAGTAAGAAGCAGCAGCACAGCACTACACTTACTTTGATCTATCCTCCCCAGAAGCCAAAGTCAATCAACAGCTTCTCTTCCTCTCAAGTCCACTCACAACTAGAATGATGAAGGGCTCTTCCTCTCAGCACGTGCCAGGCCCCTGGGGAAAAAGAAACACCAAACATCAGTAATGTAAAGGTATCTAGTTCCACTGATCACCATCCTCAAACTCAGCTATGCCCTGCCTCTTCATCATAGAATGAGAAATGCTCATTTCAGGTGTTTAGCATCAAAGCAGACAAAAACACTGCCTCTAGAAAAAGGAAAGAGGAGTTTGACAGACAAAGTTTTGCTGGTTTTCAGACTGTAAAAGCAAAGCAGTCTCTTACTGTGTCCATACTGATAGTCAAACAGAGAAAGACATATCTGACAGTCTTCAGCAATTTTTCCTTTCATCAGTGAAAAGTTTAGACTATGGGCAGTTGTCCTTTTTGCTACCACCTGGACTGTGAAAAAGACATTAATTGTGTTTCAGTGTAAAAAACATATTAAAAATAATGGTCCTACAGAGATTACATGATCTGATTGGTAATACGGGCTGCAGGAAGCCTAACACATCACTGACACATCACACTTTGGAACTGATTTTGGAACACCACACTTTGGCACTTTTTTAAAAAAATGCAAAACTTCAGACCCTAAGCCACAGGAAAACTTTGTCCCTTCATCAAGAGGAATCCAATTTGCACCTGAAGCAAAAGACAACTTTCCTCAAAAGTACCGGACCACCTCTCTGGTAGGCCCTGCACAAGATCAGTTCAGGTAAAAGGCCACTGGTGTAAAAATAAAATTAGAGAAATCACAGCTATCTGAACCTCTTTTAACTATTTCTGACCAAAATTCCAAATGGCTGTGGTTAGAAATGGCAGATCATTTTCCCAAATAATTTACAACAGCTGCTAGTCAGCACTTTTCACCTAGTCCATAAAAAAAACCAAGATCCCACACTTGAAGTAACAGAAGCTGGCAGCTGCACAGAACAGTTGGGAGGTGCTGATGGTGACTGCAGACTGGGTGAAGGGCATGACCAAGGTAATCAGAACATGCATGGCCGTTCGCAAGCTGTGTGCAGGCAGCTGCTTCCTCAGACAATATTTCAGAGATGCTCAGGTGTGAGATCAGTGCAGAAGGGGCTTCAAAAAGAGCCTACAGATGCCCACCCAGCCAGCCCTTCGTGTACTGCTTCTGCTTCACATGCCTTGCCTTTCCCTGCCAGCTCCTCCTCTCCTCTGCTGTGCTTTGCCTCACCTTTTCAACGCCTAACATCTTTTAGAGATCACAAGATAAACTTCTCCTCTCCTATGGCCATTTGAAATATGCATTCCACTCAACTTCAAACATGGACATTTCTTTTAAAAACGCTCAAAAAAAAAATTAATTGCAACAAAAGATTGCTTTTTCATCTTTCGCAAATACTACTTTTTAAAGAAGTGTACAATTCCCACCACAAATAATCAGTAAATTCAAAAAATTTCCTTGGTGTTTTTTGTTCTCTGATTGACTCCTTGCAGCAATATCAAGTCTAACACTTCATGAAAAAGGCCACACTGAAAATACAGCAGCAAACATCTTGCTGGCACAGGAGGTTAAGACAAGACACATAACTATATAATCAGGCTCCCTGATGCAGACAGGAACAGTAAAATGGAAAAAAAAGTTATTTTGAGAAATTACCAACTTCCTAAAACAACAAGTCTCAATCAAAATGAAGGCTCAGACCCCATCATGGTCAGAGACATCAACAGACTTCACAGCCAGCATAGACTAGACCCTTGCCCAGAGTTCTGGTTACTCCTGCTTGTGACAGAAGAACGGCCTTTGACTTTAGGCTGCTATGATCCTGCTTGGGGACAACCAACATCAAATAGGTATACAACTTCAATGTCACATGCAGTTAAATGGAATGTCATCTTGGCTGCTGTCACCACTGCCTTTGTACCCTCCATCAGAAGCAGAGTACCTCTGTGTTGTACAAGATGACCAACAACTGTCCTGAAAATCACATCTGTTCTTATTGCCTCCCTAGGAGGGTATGCAACTGTCAAAGAGGAACGTGTGTTTTTTTAAAACCAACCAATATATATATATGTTATCAAAGGTGAGTGTCTGGAGACTTTTTTTTTCACCTGTATCGTGCTTATGCACCAAACATAACATAGACCTTATTTTGGCTTATAGGGCTTAGTAACTGGGCTGCACTCACAGCACCTAAGACAGGAACAATTTTCATCAGGGTCCGAAGTGAGATCTGGAGCCATCAGACACCTGGAACCACTCCCCACAGTGATGTGTTTGTCTAGAGTAGAAATGTCCTCAAGGTGACATGTGTGAAATATCAAGAGCAGACTCTAGAGAAGCCAACCCCAGGGTCTACACCAGGCAACCCCCGACAGTGCATCCAGTACCTATTGCCTCAGGTTCCAGCAGCCAAGAGGAAGGCAGAAAGCAGCACAGTTAATCTAAAGGGATCATTCACTACCAGGTGTTTGGGGCTACACTTTGTCACTCATTGCTTCTAAGGACAATGCACATTACCCACTGCTGAGAGGAGAAACTTGTTCTTATGTCACTGTGCTATGTCTGAGAAAATGCTGCTCTTCTGTGCTTTCTTCAAAGACAGGGTAAAGAGGGGTAAAGGAGAGAATAAAAGCTTTGGATATAAGTAAATGTTTTTCTACTGACAAGCTAATACCTTCAGGAGATCACAGGAATAAATCTTCCGCACCAAAGCCCTGGAAAATAATAAAACATTCCAAGTTTACTTCAAGTCTTTTGGAAGATTTTTTTTTTTTTTTTTGTCCTTAGCAATTTTCAGGATCACGTTTAACAGAAACTGAGCAAATGTCCTCAAATGAGGTTTGCTTTTCCTTAGCTCTGCACAAGTGGCCTGGTGAGCTGAGCATAACTGTGGCCATGTGAGACACACCCCGAGTATGCAGGGCAGCCCAGGAGAGAGGGAAGAGTCCGATCGCAAATACACTGGTGCTGGCTGCACCTTGCAGACTCCACGGCACACCACCCCTAAATATGGCCCCTCAGTGGACATGAAGCCCTTCGCAGAGAATGGCCACAGAACCCGAGTCCTGCCTGGAGGGAGGTGCACCGGGTTCTGGGTTTCGCTGACAGACGGGGACAGGCTGCGGCCCCAGACACGGTCACCGCGGCGGTGGCTCGCACGTCTCTTTAACGACATAAGGGTCGGCCATCTAAGCGTCTTGGCACCCTAAGCTCCCGCGCTGCCACAGCTAGCGGAGCCCGGCCACCAGTAACGTCGGGACGTACGAACAGACCCAGTCATCCCCGTGCTCGGGGACCGCCGCCAAACACGCCTACACCGGTCCGGGGGGGAGGGGCAGCAGAGGGGGCGGGGCGGGGGGGTGCGGGGGACTGTAAATCAAGAAAAAAATCAAACACAGTCCAGGATCCACTATTGCATGCACGAGAAAAGACGAAGGGGAGGCGAGAGCAGGTCAGATGACTTGCGGGAGGGCCCCGCGGCCGGACGCGGAGGGGCGGTGCGCACCCGCGGAATGGGGCTGCCCACCGAGGACCGATCCCCCAGCCCGTGGTGCCGGCTCCCTGGTGGGAAGTGATAATGTAGTCGGGCCACCTGTTGTCTTTAGGACAGTTTTTTTAATTATACGGGTACCTTTTCTTCTTTTGGGACAGCACTGAACAGCACAACTGCTATTCCAGAACGTGGAAGCGACAATTTCTTGATTTATTTTTTAATTTTCAGTAAAATCACCATGTTTTAACAAAATCTCAGGGCCTTTTTTCAGCCTGTGGATTGTCTGCTCTGTACTCCAAAATCCAGAATATATCTGCCACGGATGCTTATAGATGCAGACAGCAATAGCAGCATGCACATTAGAATAACTCTGAGGTGATCTTGGCTAGCAGAATTCATCCATTCAACCAGCCAGCCGTCATCCCAGCTAGCCTGACTTTGAGCATTTAAAAATCCTTCTGGGTGAGAAGGGCACAGGATTCAGCTACATGGCTTTGCAGTAAGCTGCTTATAATAAGGAACATGGAAGATGTAAGACTTCATGAAAGGATTCACCTGTGTTATTTTGTAATCTGTCTTGTCATTAGCAACATCATCTGCAGCTGTTAATCTTAATAAACTGTCGTACTCTGTTTTCTAAGCCTCTCAGCACTTTCTCTGACCTTCCAGATACTCTCCTGCCTCAAATTAAAGAACTTTATTTGTACAGTGAGAGTCACCTGATTTATCCATAGGATAAACTTCTGTAATGCAGATGTGCAGTCTGCCTTAGTCAAGCAACAGTAGAATAACTGAAAAAGGATAATGTTGAAAACAGTCATAGGAGTGTTTATAGATAGTCAGATGTTTCTTCTGCAGGATGATGCAGACATCCATATGGCTAAGCTTCAAGTTATAGCTACTTTTTTTAAAAAAAAGGTTTCAGAACAAGTAGGTACAAAACAGCTGATTTTGCTGTTCTGGGAAAATTGTGCTGTGTCACATAATGTAACAATGAGCTTCATCATTTTTCCTTTTCTGAAATTGAGTTTTCTTATCTTTAAAGATCTTAGATATCTTTGATTAGCACTCTTAAACTCACCATTGTGACAGATTGACAAGGAGCAGGCGGTACATACCAGGTAGGTTTAAAATATGCCAAAATGTATCAGTCACCATCATTACTGAGCGAGACATCTGCAAAGTAGCTGAGGAATGGCCACAGCAGCCATTGCATGTTCTGCTAATGAAATCTTAAGGGGATATCTCAGGATCTACATAGCTGGATGCTAAAAGCTTGTTCAAACGTATTTATAAGCAAACACACAGGGTTTGTAAATTAGAGACTGGTAAAAAAAAATCTTTCTGCCTCAGTAGATCTCCCTCTAATAGAGAGTATGAAATTTGGAACTTCATACCACTACTGAAGTGTTCAACATCACCTTTTTTTGCTTCATGTGTCATTTTGTTGCAAAATCTTTTTATGTTTTAGTAACTCACATAATAATACTTTTTCTAAAAAGTAGACGTTCACCAGTCAGCATGCACTTTTTACTACTCTAGTTTTGTATGGATAAATATTTATATACTTAGTATGTATTTTTTTGCATCCCTAATTAGTAAATAACCCTACCCTTATTTTCTACTAGACAGTAAACTGAAAAAGGGAGAAAGGGATTCACAGGTAATAAAACATGAAATCTAAAAAAAAAAAACAAACCAAAAAAACCCCCCAAGAAAATAATAGTGACCATAAACAATTATCTCAGATGACATCTTAGTATTGTTTGGAATCTTTTGGATATTACTTGGTAAAAGTCCAATTGATTTTTAAATGGGTTTAAGTTTTTTTAAAGTTTTGTATTTTCCGTAGAGTAAGCACAATGACTTATTTTATTACATGGAATGACAGCTACACTTCTAGATTAGAAATGTACTTTTATAAGTTCTTTATTTGATGTCAGCTGAAATCTTATTTTTAAAAAATAAGCAAGACAACCAAACACAATTATGTTCCTTGATTCAGTGCACACAGTGTCATTCTTTATAGTTTTAAATCATCCATTACATGGTAATTTCTTCATACATTCTGTCAGCCTCTCTCTTTCACTTTCACAGCTGAGTTTTTCTATTGATTTTTTGGGAGTTTGTTAGAAACCAAAATATTTTATTGAAGAAGATATGAAGAACTTCCTTCTTGTGGCCTTACATCTTTAGGCTAACCTGATACTGGTCAGTATAAGGATGGTTAACATGGCAGACAGGAGATCGATTTAAACACTATGGAACTTTTTCAAATTGAAATTACAAAATGAAAAAAAGATAAATAGCTACAAAAATGTTTCTAGTTTTGTCAGAAACAATAGTGTACAGTCTCCTATTGAAAGCTATGTGAAGGACTGGACACTTTTCAGAGAATTTTTTCCTCTGAATTGTGCTATGCTGGTGTGTCCATCACAAGAAAAACAACAACCAAAAAAAAAAAAAAAAAAAAAGTAATTCCACCTTGCTTTCCCTCTTCTGTGGCTAATATATATCTATATGTTTTTATGACAAATAGAAGAAATAGGTCCTGACAACTGGCTGTAGATGGCTTTGCCTGAGCAGAGTTGTTGGGCCAGATGATCTCCAGTAGATCCTTCCCACCTCAACCATTCTGTGATTCAGTGAGAAATGAGGGACAATGGAGCATAAAGGAGGGGATCTGTTTGGTTGTTATGGTTGGTGAGAAAAAGAGACTCCTCAATATTCAGGATTTAATTAGCTGTCTTTTTCCTTTGTAACATAAAACAGAGTAAGACAATATGTCTGGGTTGTTTTCTCCTTGAATCAGAGATTAATCAGTCTCTATTAAAATGGAAAATTGTTCAGTATTAGTTAAAAATTCCCCAACATGGAGGCATCCCTTGTCCCATTCTCCATTAAAATATTTCTCGTGAAAACAGAATTTTTCCAGCATTTATATAATTTCTTGGCCATTTCAGATAGTCTTGTCATATCCCTGCTCTACTGTTCTAACTCCAACCCCTGAATAACTTAGATAATTAATTAATCCTCATGTAGTTAGAAGACTCAAAGGATTCAAAGTAGCCATGAGTTAGTCTTCCATTCCCACTGAAAGACTCCTTGAACAGCAAGAAACAGCAAAGTTATGAAATGGAGCAGAGATTGGCTTCCTGGTTTATGGAGAATAATCTACCCATCTGAGGGTGGGAAGGAAGAAATAAAAATTATATTTCACTTCTCTACACTTTAAAAACAGTGTGGATCCTTTGCTGATGTATGTAGTTGCAGATGCTTTTCTTTTTTTTTTTTTTTTTTTGTCACAATCTCTTTGTGAATGGTTTTTATTGCTAGAATACAGCAAATCCAAACTGTGGGCTCAGTAATACAGCTATACAGACTGTGACATTTGGAAATGTTAAAATGAATCACCGGGACAATCAGCACATCTACGTTTGTGTTTTAGTTCAGATTTGGAGTGTCACTTTGAAGTATATCTCCCAGTTGCCCCCACTTACCACAATTTGGATTGCAAATGGGTGTGTGTGAGCTGTGTGGATGAAACTGAACTGAGAGATGTGTTCCAGGATCAGTCTGTTTTCCAACTTCCAAAGGGCATGCAGGGCACAGGAACAGAGTAAAACTAATGCTAAATAAATACACCTTTAACAAGATATGTACAAGGTGTGAAGATCTCAGTACCAGCCATTTAACCTTTCTGATAAGCTCCTTTTGCACTTGTTTATTTATCAATGTGGATTTTCCCAACATCTCTTTCACATGGGAGAGAAGCTGGAACAAAAATAAATTAAATATACTCCATTCTTTTTGTGATGGAACACCTACCGAGAGTCATAACATATATTTATATATATATATATATATATTTATATAAATATATATATATATATACACCTGT
>JANHGL010009294.1:85657-100591 GCA_024611195.1 Ceyx melanurus | reverse complement strand
GTCTAGGTGATCCTGCTCAGGCAGGGGGGTTGGACTAGATGATCTTCTAGGTCCCTTCCAGCCCCTAATATCTGTGAGTCTGTTAACAAGCACTATTGTTCCTTTATTAGGTCATTGCTTTGTTAATACTGAGTCTTGCGTGGAAATAAAATACATTTTTTCTATGAAACTCTCAGGAAATCAGTAACATCACAAAGGAGACTACAAACTCATAAAATAGTAAGTATTTTTACCATATTTCTTCCTATTTGTAATGTTTCACTGCAGTTCCCATTTCACATGCGTTTCTGATTTGGATCCTGATCACTCCTCATCTAAAAGTTTAAACTGTGCAAACCCCATCGAAGCCAGGTACTGATAAGTGTAATATCTTAGTTTTCCACATTTTCTTCTTTCTGTTTCCACTGGGAAAGTTGGATGAAAAAGACAGGAAATGAGAAGAAAACACAAGAGAAATAGTTAAATAAATTTACTACTTCATGAATTCTAATGCAATAGAAATCTGCCCAAGAAGTTACGTTCACACTCAGAGCTGTAAATATGAAAAAGATTGAAATTCAGAAAGGTCTGGATATATAATTTTAGTTCAGCACACTTTATCTATACTGTTAGATTTTAGGAAAAAAAACCAAACAAATGCAAACAGCTTTAAAAAAAGACAAAACGCAAACCCACAAATCCACACAAACACCCAAACCAAACCAAATCCAACCCCCCATCCTTAAACCCACACAAAACACAACTACCATAAATAATAGACAGGATATTGTAGCTATAAATAAATTTAGGTTAATTTCTAAAATTTAATATGAGTTATCAGGAAGCACAATAGTAAAAGTTTACATAGTACTGTCAGTGACATGAATCTTTGAATTATCTTGTTCTGTAATTAACTATACTCAATCCTATTTTAGATTTGCTTTAATATAGGCTTTTGTTTTTAATTCTGTATAACTTTCTCATTATTTCTGTTGTTTGCTGAAATCTGAAGGTGTGATTTCAAAAGCTGGCAGTATACACCCTATGGATTTCCTACATAAATATTTTATAGAAATTGATTGTATGAACCAATAAGATGCAGGGTCCTTCCACATTAACATTTTGGAATGCTAGCATTTGAAGAATATCGAAGAAAATTACAAGAATGAGGGTTTATTTCATGGAACTGGAAGAGAAAATAAAACTCTTGGCAACCAAGTTGATGAGATTGTGAATTAATTAAGAATAAGGAGTATAAGGACTTTGGAAATTCTTGAAAAATCTAAAATAAGCATTTTCATAGAACCATAGAGTGGTTTGGATTGGAAGGGACCTTAAAGATCATCTAATTCCAAACCCCTTACCATGGGCAGGGACCGTTTCTACTAGATCAGGTTTCTCAAAGCTACATCCAGCCTGATCTTGAACACTTCCAGGGGGTTGGGATTCACAGCCTCTCTGGGCAACTTGTTCCAATGCCTCACCATGCTCACAGTGAAGAATTTCTTCCTAATATCTAATATAAATGTACCTGCTTTCAGTTGAAAACTGTTATCCCTCATTCTATGACCTAATAAGAGTCCTTCTCCATCTTTCCTGTAGGACACTTTTAAGTACTGAAAGGACACTATAACAGCTCCCCAGAGCCTTCTCTTCTCCTGTCTGAACAACCCCAATTGTCTCAGCCAGTCCTCATAGGGGAAGTACCACAGGTGCCTGATTATTTTGGTGGTCCTCCTCTGGACCAACTAAAGCAGCTTCATATCTTTCTTGTGCTGAGGACTCCAGAACTGGACACAATACTCCAGGTGAGGTTTCATCAGAGCAGATGGGCAGAATCACCTCCCTTGAGCTGCTGGCCATTCTGCTTCTGATGCAGCCCAGGCTTTCTGAAGCTTCAGGTTCACATTGCTGGTTCATATTCAGTTTTTCATACACCAACACTCCCAACTCTTTCTCCTTAGGTTTTTTCTCAATTTTCTCATAATCCAGCCTGTGTTTGTGCTTGGGATCACTTTGATTCATGTGCAAGACCTTGTATTTAGCCTTGATGAACCTCATGAGGTTTCAATGGTCCTACCTCTCAATCCTGTCACAGTCCCTCTGGACCTGGTCCTAAGGGCAGACTCAAAACTACAGCCCATGTTGCTGATAAAAGTATAAAATAGTGGCCAGTCAGAGATCAAGCCTTGGAGATCGAGCCATAGACTGCAACTTTCTGAGTGTAAACATCCAGCTAATTCCTTATCCACCAAGTGTTCCATCTGTCAAATCCATGTCACTCCAATTTATAGACAAGATTGTTTTGTGGGACAGTGTTGAGTGCTTTGCAGAATTCTAAGTAGTGGACAAATAAGTTTTATCTATTCAGGTTGCTTGCCAGAAATTATCAGTCCAGAAGCAAAATAAGGCTGATACTTTAAATCAAAATTTGCACTTCTATACCTAATGAGGTTTAACCTGGATTCAGGAAAACCCTTCAAACATGGTCTTAAACAATATGAAGATTACTCCCTCCTTTTCTGTTATACTCTAAATTTATTATCAGGAATAGCCTTGTTTTTGGTGACCTGTATCTGCTCAAATTGCCCTCTCCAACAGTCTTTCTAGCACTGCGAGTTCTTTTGATATGTACAAAGACTTTGCAAATATTATCCCTGTCTGGTAGTGTGGCCAGATGCAAAGAATGAGGCATATAAACTTAAGCCAAACAAGTCCTTCAGGTAATAACACTGACAAAACAGTAAGGAAACTATTTTGTAAAATCACTCCAATAACATCCCATGACCATCTCTAGAAAACAGACCATTTCTTTTCCATAGTCCATTTAAAGCCATATAAAAACTCAGAAACACTGATCTACAGTTAAGGACTCTACAGAGACCATTTGAGAGAAAGAGAATCTTAAGTGTTTATTCAGGCTCAAAGTGATTCAGATTTTAACAGCAAATGAATCTCAAGACAGACAACTATGTTTAAAAGGTTTAAGGAAGGATGGATTTTTTTTTTTTTTTAATATGTGAATGTAGACTTTATAGTGAACAAGTTTTGAAAGGAAAAGGTTTGTATCCTTTTAACAGAAAGATATAAAATCTCCAATTTTTATGGCCTTTAGGATACACTCTTGTCTAAAAGATCCACTCTAAGTTACTATTTTCCCCTCATACAGGTAACTTAGCCTTTAGATAACTAAAAAATGAAAAAGAACATTATTCAATTTTGTGCCATGCTGGCTAGAAAAGGGTACAATCAATTGGTGTCCAAAAATCTTAGTTCTATTTGGCCCTCTTAAATTACAAGAGCAATAAAGGAAGTGAGAAATTTCAGTTAGTTCTGCCCACCCTATGTGTATATCTGGTATATATTGCAGTACTTTGAACAAGGTTATACTCCATAGAAGTAGAATATGTGTGTGTGTGTGTGTGTGTGTGTGTGTGTGTGTGTGTGTGTGTGTGCTTAGACAACACAGATATGAACACTGTGCATTTTTTAAATTTTTTTCCCTTGACTGAGAAGACTAGTAAGGAATCAGGAAAATATTTATCAGGAAGACACAGGCTTCTGTAAAGCAAAAGAGTAGATCTACTGCCACAAAGTCACAAGGAATGAGAGAGGTTTTACCATCTCTTATCATGATTTGGACTTTGAAAGGACTTAGGCACGTGACCATATTTCTCCAGGAATTAAAAAAAAAAAGTACATCAGCTGAGGTCTCTTAAAATTAACATCCTTCACTCCATCATGCTCAGCAAAGCTGAATAAAATATATCTAAATGTTTCCAGAGTGCACATAATTTTGATAAAGATATTATTTTAAGACATAAAGTTAGGTACACCTATTATACAAAAGTCAGATTCAGAAAGAAACTATGCTAACTGCATGAAGATTTTTTTCAACATGCCACAAATGGAAGCTATTTCCATTTTGGCAGTTGCTGTCTTTTATCTTGTAAAAATCATGCTTCTCCACAGAGATTATTGCAATACAATCACAGTTAAATATAGAACAGATATGCGAAGGTAAATAACAGGGAAAAAAGCAAATCAGAGAGTGACAAAAGAAACTAAATAGTTCAAGATGTACATGTTCTACCCATTGCAAACAGGTAGTGATGCACTCTCATGCTTGTGCCCGTTCCTCTAAGTCTAGCATACACTGGTTACTCATCCCAGGGGTGACAAGTGTGAAGAAAAAGAGTCAAGATTTGTACAACTTGTTTAAAGCATGTACTCCTACAAGATCATGTCTTTGGTTTGCAAGTTAAGTAGGTAGTTTTGGTGCCAGCCTGTCAATGAATTTTAGTTCTAGTTTGGAGGTTCTTCATCCTAAGGTAAAGGAGGAATTATACTATCATAGATCAGACTTTGCCCACTTGCTGTATTTCCCCTAATAAGGGCATTCTCAAAGGAGGGCCAAACTACAGTGAGGGATCACATAGACCAGATGGCAGCTTTTTGTCTTTATCTCCAGTTACCATTTGAAGAAAAATGTGATAAATTAGCTTATGTAGAAACATAAGAAAGATGTCAGTTTTGTTTTGTCTATAACCTGAAATGTTCCTCTAACCAAGGCACTGAGCTGTGATTTCAATGTGTAAAAAACCTCTGAGAAGATGACAGGTTCCTCATAGACTCACAAGTTCCTACGCCAGAAATTGCTGAAGTATTGTTGCTCTGGACTTGCGCTTTCTAATCTTTTCCCTAGTGAGCTGGCAAACGGGCTGGTAAAGGACTGCTTAATGTGCCTTACAGCAGTAGCTATGTCTGGACTAGGAGTTTAAGCTCCTGAGGTCAGTCATGTCTCAGACCCTAGGAAAGATCTTCTCACTTTATAGGAAATGGAATCCAGTTGTATAGTGAAAGTGTGATGAGAGAAGTAGAAATTTTTATGTCATCATTGCCGTAGCTTAAAAATAACAAGGCTAGTTATAGAAGTACATAAAATAAAAAGACAGGTACACACCATATAAACAAGACTAATTTGATTGAAAATACATAGATCTCTGCAATAATTATTAGTGCAGTCTCCTTACCTTCTACCCTGGTCCTTGTGGTGTGGCTATGTTAGTCAGAAGTGATTGTGATGACACATTAATTCAGTTTGTTAAAAAGCCTGCAGAAGAAAAATATTTAAAGAAAGCAAGACAAAAGCTAAAACTCAACAGGATTTGGCAAGTCTGAAAGGAAATTATACAAGTCCAGTTGCACACTAGAAATACAAAAAGAAAAAGGTGTACAGTTTTATGAAAGAACTCTTTAATATTTCTGCTGTGTTTCTCTAATCAAATCCACACTGACAGGCCAAGAAAAACAATTGCTTTTCCTATGCAGTATTAATACTCATCAGCAGCTGCTGCATCCACAATTGCATCATATCTGTCATTACTTAAAGGTTGTGGTTTAGCACTAAAGCACCTGCAGCATACTAAATGCATCCCACATAGTAACAGTCTTGTACAGTATAGTTGAATACTGCATGAGTAAATTGTGTCAAACAGTTGGAATTATCCAGTCTTCTGTCTGTATCTTGTCTTACATAACCTACATTAGGCCTGTGAGTTTGGAAAGTCGCATGGGCAGCTTGCCAAGCCTCAAGAATTCATTGGGATTTTAAAGCTCCTAATGATCTTAGCTGATATCACTGCCAAATATTTGTTCAAGTGACTTTGGTTTGTTGCTCTTCAAATGAAAATATAATCAGATGAGAGATTCTACTAGGCTTTTAAAAGTGCTTTTTCCTACAATTAACTAACAAGTACAACTATCTCCCTCTTTTAAAGCATTATTTCTCAAGGGGAACCTATTGAAAAAAAAATATTCTAATACAATACTTGTAAATTTGTGGAAATGAGGAAATTTTAATCTTTTTTTAACTTTCATATCCTCAGCACTACATTAGAGATCAGTAGTTCTCCAGCCATCTACATGCAGTGGTAGAGACAACAACTCTAAGCTACTGTTTCATATTAGCATAAAGACCATTCCCTACTAAATAGTCTGTTTACCCTCAGCATCACTGTCATATGTAATGACAAAAATTCAAGTGGCAAAGGAAAAAATTCAGTTTGCCATTGTCTAATCTGAAGATTAGGTTCCAAGATATTTACATGTTTTTATGCCTTCAAAATAGAAATTAGATAATAACTGATACTCTAATCAAACTACAGTTCATTTTTGCAATTCTTGCTTATTACTTAATATATAAAGAATCTGGTATATGTAGAAGAAGAATGGAATTGCTTCAGACTCCCGCATATTTGTAGTCACTGGTTTATTTCACTCTGAGGAGATGGCTCATCCTTAAGGAGGATAAGCTACTTGCTAAGGCTCCAAGATGTTGCAAAGATTTTCTCTGTGTGTTTTACATATTTAAATGGTTACATGTAAATATTTCCATGACATTTCATTTCAGTGTGAGCAACTGCTTCTCAATTACATATTTAGACTTTTGTGTTCTCTACTCACAGAAATAAATGTCCTCATCTCTTTGACCACTGCAAAGCATAAGGCAAGACACACAAAGGATGTTTGTCTGCTTGGGAACTGCAGCATCATGCTCACATAAAGGTTGAGTAAGATGAGGTGCTAAGGACAGTATGATCTTCTTGCATTAGTTCTGTATTAGCTACTTTGTACTCACAATAAATAAAAACTTGTGAAGCTTAGCAAAGCAGCTCAACTGTAGAGTACAAAGTTTTCTGATAGCAGCCTCACAACTTTGAACCTTAATGTTCATTATGGAGGCTATACTTGATTTTCTTGCTCTCATTTAAGTCAGATTGTGATTTCCTGGAGTGAAATTTACTGAGTTTTCACACCCTGGAATTATACCTCTTTTTCCAGTAAGTAACTGAAGGGTTCCTAAGTAGATATTCTCAAACTGATAATACTCATGTATTTTACCAAGTATGGGTTAAATAATGAAGGGTCATCAACTGTATGGGGAAAAAAAAAAAAAGCAGTCACTGTGCTTTCAGCAAAGGCTAGAGAACATCCAAAGACGTAGGCTTATTTTAGAGAAAGGAGATGTTGGCTACAGTCCTGCAGTTACTTGGTGGCCTGATAAGGAAGAAGAACAAATACAGAAATCAAATCAGATTCTCTCAGGCACATAGTGAAGACTATTACTCATAGCATTTCATTGCCATGCCTTTCTATAATTTTGTCATTTATTATATTTCAGGTCCTTAATTTGCTGTAAGGTTTTTAAAAAAGTATTTTTATATTAGTCCTTCAGCACTTTCACTGATATGAGTGAATGAATTCTTATTTACCAATGCAAGAAGTTTCTCTACTCATTCTTTTACTTCATGTTACAGAAACACGGAATCATAAGATAATTTGAGTTGATAGAGACCTTTAAATGTCATCTAGTTCAACTCCCCAGCAATAAACAGGGACATCTTTCACTTAATCAGGTTGATCAGAACCCTGTCCAACCTAACCTAGAGTGATTCCAGGGATGGACCTTCAACCACCTCACTGGGCAACCTGTGACAGTGTTTTACCACTGTTGCAAAAAATTTCTTCCTTATATCCAGTCTAAATTTCCTTTCTTGTAAACCATTGTAAAACCATTACCCCTTGTCCTATCTCTACAGGCTCTACTAAAAAGTTTGTCTGCATTTTTCTGTATTAAGCCCCCTTTAAGTATGAGGAAGCTACATGGAGGTTTCCCAAGTCCTTCTTTCCTCAATACTGAACAACCCCAACTCTCTCAGTCTGTCTTCATAGGAGATGTGTTCCAGCCCTCTTATCATTTTTTTTGGCCCTCCTCTGGACCTGCTCTAACAGGTTTATGTCCTTCTTCTACTGAGAACTCCAGGGCTGAACACAGTGCTCCAGGTTGGGTCTTGTGAGAGAGGAGTAGTGGCAGAATCATCTCCCTTCACCTGCTAGCCATTCTTCTTTTGATGCAGTCCAGGATATGGTTGACTTTCTGAGCTGCAAGTGCATATTGCTGGCTTTTGTCCAGCTTTTCACCCACCAACAACCCTAAGTCCTTCTCTGCAAGGCTGCTCTCAAACCATTCATCTCCCATCTTGCACTTATATCAGGGATTGTCCTGACCCAGGTGCAAGACCTTGCAATTGGCTTTTGTTCACATGGGCTCACTTCTCAAGCTAGTCCAAGTACCTCTGGAAGGCATCCTATCCCTCAGTCATGTTAACTACACCACTCAGCTTGGTGTCACCTGCATTTTGCTGACAGTGCTGTCAGTTTTAGTGTCTATGTCACTGGTGAAGATATTAAAGAGTACTGGTCCCAGAATAGATCCCTGAGGGACACCACTTTTTACTGATCTCTGTCTGGACTTCGAGCCACTGACAACCACTCTCTGGATGTGAGCTTCCAACCAATTCCTTATCCATATACTTGTTCCTAATACCAAAAAAATCCTTTTCATTTTCTGAATGTGATACTTGCCAGTCTGGATGGACAATTCTTAATTTACATATTTGTATGTTCAGATTTCTTTAACTATTTGCTATCCTATGCATTTTTCAAGGATTGTGTTCATGTGGGACAAAGAATGGTTTATGGCTCATGAGTAGAATTGGCTAAATGTGTTTAACATTCAGTATGCTTTTTCATTAATAAATTATTCTTTTTAGTTCAATGTACTAGAAATCTGCACTGAATGAGCATAAAATGCCTAGCATTCAGGAACAGTTCTAGGATTATGAAGTAAGATTTATTTCAAATATTAAATAGTTTTGAATTTTTAATGTTAGCGACTATAGAGTTCATATTTCATTTCAGCCACTCAAAAGTAATAAAGCAATGTCAAGCAGTACAGAATGGAACAAAAGGTTTCTGGCATGACCAAGACACACTGTGTGAGTGCTATTGTCTATTGCAGTTTTATGAGCCTCAGTAACTGTAGTTAATAGGTCATATTGTGTAAAGAAAAAAACCCCATAATTAAATATTATTTCTATGCAATCATACCATTCATTATTCATTGCTAAAATTAAGATCATTTAAAAAACCTTCTATCACAGCAAATTATTAGAGAAAAATGAAGATGACTTGAGATGAAACTGTGTTTTTATGTTTTGTTATATTATGTGTCTGAGTGTCTGCAGTCTATTCTGGTAAAGGAACTCATTAACTTCCTGAGAGGAGAAAGTCACAAGAGCACACCAAAGCATCATTATCCAACATTTTAACTTAAACATGGAAAAGGATGAGAAAGAGACATAAATGACCCCCATAATAGAAAAACACAAGGTGTCATGCACACATTTTGCAATATACTATCATTGTAGCAGAAGAAGGTTAGACATATAAGAAGAGGTAATGAAAGCTAAGTGAATACTTGATATACTATGAGATAAAACCTAATAGCTTAATTTTTGCCAATGCAAACTCAGCCAGTGGAAGAATTTTCCAAGTGACCTCAAAAAATCCTTGAAGAGTCATCTCAATGCTTCAATTTCATACTTCCTTTCACTTCACCATGAAAGTCTTGGAATGAAAATAAAATAAATTGTAATAGATAAATCACCTAAATGTGTTAAAAAATTTTTCAACAACAAAAATATATGGCTCTTCCTTCCCCCCATCTCTATCTCTCTCTCCCCCCCCAAAAATGCAGAACATTGTTGAAGTACCACAAAAATGCCAGAGAATACTCTCACAGTTCTGCCATTCTACTTGTCTGTTTTTACACTGTTCAAATGATGTAACTCAAAATCCAGCTCTCTATAAATATCTCAGCACATGAAAGATTCCAGAAAAGGAACCAATAATAGAATCTCAAGACAGGGCAGACAGCACTTGGGCAATGCAAAGGTGGTGGCACATTTCTTTTCACTGCATTACTGAGACATGATTTTGACTCTTAGAATAACTAGAATATAAAAGATAATGGAGTTGGAATAGCAAAGCATTTTTCAGCAAGTGCCAGCAAAGAAACAATGAATGCAATTATACCTTGATATCAGAAGAAATGGGCATTTATAACAATAAGTAATATGGAATAGATAAAATTAGAGAACCATATCATTTCAATTACAAGTGGGAAGATGAATTATATCTAAAGACAAATTAAATGAGCTGCAGTCAGGATACAATGACATGTACAAATTCTGTGTCTATACTTGTTTCACATGTTGGATATTAGATTTTCTAGAAAATAGGTAAGCTTCTGCCAAAATAAGCTGGAGAACTATCCATTGAAAGTGATGCTTTCCAGGCTGATAAACAAAACTTAAAGTGAATCCTTAACTTAAAGTGAATATAAGACACTAATAATTTCCAAAAAGGGAAAAATGTTAAGAAACCACATAGTACTGTAGAAGACTTTAATAATAGAAGATATTCTAAAGACAGAGTGGGTAATGAAGAGAGATTAATATTGCTCTTTACATCAAAGATTAAATGTACATAGATCTTAGTTTTAGTATTAGTCTGAGGTTATTGAGACAGAACCTTGAGTAATACAGTAACTGTCGCACTATAACATTACATGGATTTGTGTTCTGAATCCAGTGTGTTGTATTCTTGCCAATAATTCAGTTTTGAGATTAAATACTTTTGTTTCCAAGTATATAAAGGTATTTTGAAAGTTCAGTATTCTAGAGAATTAAATTTCTGCCAGACAAAATTGCTGCACCGTATAAAACGCTGCTAGTAACTGAGAATTTAAATAAGTGAATGTATGAAACACATTTCAATCTGTTGTTAAGATATTTTCTACAGAATTGTCTTTGTTTATTGATCATTTTTATTGCACTTAGATTGACAACAGATTACAATACTGAACTCAGAGAAAGAATTCCACAGGCAATGTTGCTATAATTAAACATCCTATTTTAATGAGTAATAGAAAGAAACAGTACCATAGGAAAAAGAAATGACAGAAAGGTACACAGAGTGCCACCTTTGGAATATATTGGCTCAATGAATATTGCATGAAGGAACTCCAAAAGGATGAAGAAAATATAGGAAAATAAAAGTAAAGTTTAGTTAACTTCTACAGTATAGTTCACAAGTAAAGATAAAGTCAAAGGAGAGTATTAGCCACAGTCAAGGTCTGGTGTGCTCTGTTGGTATTCTGATTGGAATCAAAAGAAGCCCTGGAACTTTACACTAAGGGAAAGACATCTTGCCATCTCACCTTACTTACTGCTGTAAAATATAAACTTGTTAAATATAATCATGCTACCATCTATCCTCAAAAGGAGTTTTACTGAAAAAGTAGCTTGTCAATGGAAGTCAAGATGTAGTATCAATCCTGTGTGGCAAATTCCCCTTGTGCACTCATCAAAATGCCATCATTCCCACTGAACACCAAACAAACTTCCTTGCTATGCACCTTAGAGTTCCTGCCAACTAAGCCTCTTGCTATTGTATTTCCTAAATGCTTCCAAAATGTGATGCTTAAAAATACTCCGAGTAAACTCTTGCAAAGCTGTAAAGTACTGCAAAGGTTGATGGAGATCAAAAAACGGAGATCATTCTCTGAGTAATCTCAGTTAAGTGGTTTCTAGTGTTCAGCAAATTCTCCTTAAATGTATTTTCCTTTACAGAAGTGGACAAACAACAGTGTAACATTGTTTTAACCTTGTACGAAAATGTCAGGCTTCATTAGTAGTTTTATGAAGATTTACATCTTCAGTTAATGACACCATCTGCTTAAGCATATTTTTCCTCAAATCATCATTTAAAAAGCACCATTTAAAAGGTTAGGTAGATGAGGGTGGCTTAAACAGTTTTCATTCTAATCAACACGTATCTGTCTTTTATTACTTTCACTTTTTCTATAAATGTTCTCTGGGTTTCTCCATTCGACTCAAATGTCAGACTTCTAGAGAAGTATCAGAAAACTTGTCAGGTGTATTTATAGAGTAAAGAAAAATTGTCTTCTCAATATTTTTTGTTGTGTACTAGAAATATTGCAGCCCATTTAAAAACTTCCATTTTTAAAGCAGTATTCTAATTTCTTATTTGGGGTTAGAAATTTGGCTAGACTATATACAATTGTTATGTTAGATGAGATAGAAAACAAATTATTTAAGTCCAAACAAAATTATCCAAATCTGATGTAAATTGCAAGTAACTTTATCACTGAAGATTGAAAGGTTTAGGGTTTAATGTCTTGTTTAATTTTATGCTCTGACTGGATGGTTCCCAGATAAAAAAACCATGACTGATGCAGAGAAGGGGAAAAGGAATACTTTTTCACTGCATTTTCTAGTCCAAGAGCGAGAGGACATCAAATAAACTAACAGATGCAAAAGAAACTAAAGAAAACATATCCATACACCATAGAATCATAGAATCATAACATGATAGAGGTTGGAAGGGACCTCTGGAGATCAAGTCCAAGCCCCCTGCAGGATCACCCAGGTCAGGCCACACAGGAACAGATCCAGGCAGGTCTTGAAAGTCTCCAGAGGAGAAGACTGCACAGCCTCTCTGGGCAGCCTGTTCCAGGGCTCCATCATCTTCACAGTGAAGAAGTTTTTCATCATGTTGAGGTGGAACTTCCTCTGTTTCAGCTCGCTAACATTAACCTCTTGTCCTAGCACAGGGCACAACTAAAAAGAGACTGGTCCCTTCTACATGACATCCACCCTTCAGATATTTGTAAACATTGATAAGATTCCCTCTCAGGCTTCTCCAGGCCTCTCAGCCTTTCCTTATAAGAGAGATGTTCCAGTCCTTCAATAATTTTAAGAGCTCCTCCTGGGGCTACCTGTAGTATTTCCCTGTCTCTCTTGAACTATGGAGCCCAGAACTGGACACCATACTCCAACTGTGATCTCACTGGCACAGAGGGGGAGGAAAACCTGAACCTTAATGAAAGACTACCTTAATTTTATTCCTTCATCTTTCACTACATATTTCAAAAGTATATAAAACTTAATTTATATGAAAATATATGTAATTACCTTTCAAGAAAAACAAAATTCCTTGCTGTATTTTTTTTTTAAATGTTCCTCTTCTTGGAAAGGAACATTTTCTACAAAGCATTTGGAATTAGAATTTAAGGAATCAGTAGTTGTTCAGAGCTGAATAAGTCATTAGAAGTTCAAAATCAGTTTATGTGATTGAATACACATAGGGAAATAGTTATTCAGTACAATTTTATGCCATTTTCTCCATGCTGTTCTAATCATTATGTCAGTTTTATAACACATATATTGAAAAAGTTTGTAAAAAGCATGCACATTAAACAGGTCCTAGAAATGAAAAATATACTATGAGAAACTGCTCTTGCAAGCTATTTTCATTGTTCTAAGTAGATAGACAATCTGAATACAGTAGTTTAATAAGTAAGTGCTGAGAAGATGCCAGGTTCTAGTATAATCATATATATTTTTTTTTTTAACTTATGGATGCATCAGGACACTCATCCATACATATTATCTATTAATCAATGAGATCAAAGTGATAGTGTAGCCAGATTTTTTTTAAAAGGTCAGCATCACAGAGGAATTTTATTTAAGTGTGCTGGCACACAGTTTCAGAGTATAAAGACAATGCAATTTTAACATTGTTACAACAAACCACAAACATTCCTTAAGATAAATGATCATTATTTCTAAAGTCAATAGTTACTGTATTTAAAAAAAATACAACCAATGTCAATTCAAACAGAGTGTAGCATTTATAGCATTTATGCTTTCTTTTCAGTGATCAGGCAAATTTATCATCCACAATTTTTCATGAACTTGAATAAAGTCTGAGCATCTACTGTCTGCTCCAAGTAGGCTTTGAGCATTCAGATCCAGAAACTGGAAAGGATAGCGCTTGTAAAAAAAAAAAAAAAGAGAAGTGGAGACAGGGAGCCAAAGCAAAAGGGAGAGGAGCAAGAAAACAAATGACAACAAAGGAGAAAAAAACATGGAACTTTTAAGTAAGGAAGAGGAGACCTAGTACAAGTCCATATATGAAGATTAGTCTCCAAAGGAACATGTCAGTAGTGGATTTTCTTTATGCTTTCCAAAATGAATAATACTTCAAGTATGTTATTTGTACTAATAATGACCAGTATAAGTCTTATATTCTCAAAAGTACATCTACTCCTCTTCTTAAAAACCTAATGCCCAAGATGATATGCAAAATAAGGACCACAAGATACTACTCACTCAAGAACTACAAACTACAGTGGGAGTCATTAATTTCTAGTGCAAGTAACTCTCTACAAGCATAGTATTAGAATCTTCATTTTCACTAGACAAAAAAAAATCAACTTTAACATAGGTTAAAGTATAGTGGAAAATTAGAAACTAAATCACAAAAGTGAAGAAAAGCAACCTTAAATAAAATAAGGAAAGAAAAAAAAAACCAAACCCAATGCAAATTCCAAAGAAAATCTATGAAATTACTTGCTAACTTCATAACTTTAAAAAAGATGCTGAGTTTGCAAAATGACATGAACAAGTTTTGTGAAATATGTATAACTATATATGATGTTACATATATATGGAAGGAAATGTACTTCCTGGTTTTATTTCTTTTGTTAAAACACATGAACAAAGCTACTCTGAGAAAGAGTGTTCATTTGTTCAGTGGAACAGAGATTCCAGAGAGACCTGGACAGACTGGAGAGCTGGGCAGGGAGAAATTTAATGCAATTTAACAAGAGCAAGTGTAAGGTGCTGCATCTGGGCACAACAATTCCATGTATCAGTACAGGCTGGGGGCTGATGCACTAGAGAGCAGCTCTGGAGAAAGAGACCTGGGGATCCTGGTGGACAGGGGGATGGCCATGAGCCAACAATGCATCCTTGCCTTGGCCATGAAGGCCAATGGCATCCTGGGATGCATTAAGAGAAATGTGGCCAGCAGGTAAGGGAGGTTCTCCTCCCCCTCTACTCTGCACTAGTGAGACCCCACCTCAACTACTGTGTTCAGTTTTGGGCACCCCAGTTCAGAAAAGATAGAGATTTACTGGAGAGAGTCCAACGCAGGGCCACCAAGATGATTAGGGGAATGGAG
>JANHGL010009294.1:55235-85557 GCA_024611195.1 Ceyx melanurus | reverse complement strand
TCCTGCTCAGGCAGGGGGGTTGGACTAGATGATCTTCTAGGTCCCTTCCAACCTCTAATATCTGTGAATCTGTGAATCTGTGGAAGCAGAAGGAGCTAAACTGCACATCATTATTCTTAATTCATGACTTGTGATTCCTTTGGAAATTCTAGCTTGGGTTTTATTACCAGAATCAGAAGCATCAAAGCCAGACTGAGTAATCAGTCTGTAAAAAAAAATAAATGCCTGGAAGGTGGTCAGAGGGCAAACAATGCAAAATTAAAATTTTATTTTCATTTCTGAAAGAAAGAATTTCCTATCCAGATTTTTTTTTTTTAAGAAATAATGGTCATTTTTACCCATTTATGTTAGTTAGAAGAAAAACTCTACCATAGCTGAAGTACAATGTTGCTTTCATGTCAGATATTTTCAGAATATATTTTTTGATTTGTCTTTGCTTTTATCTCATGGAGAAAGTTGCAATGCATTTCATTTTGACTTGAGTAGTTCTCTTTACTAGTATTGTAAAAATATAAAAAATGCATCCAAACAAACATTGGTCTCCACATAAACCTGAGTCATTATATTTTTAATAATAAGTTTACAGGTACTACGGTGAGTTTTTTGTACTGTACAAAGCCACATTTTATGGAGATAACCATTCTGAAGTATTAGAAGCAGTGTAGCCATTTAAATGTAATACAACTCTTAATTTATTAGCCTATGGCATATGGGAATCTCTGTCCAGTTTTCCATTTCCCTTCTGCTCCTCTGCCCCATCTCCTTTCACATCTGATTCTCCCTTTTTCTTTCCATTTGCTATTTTCTGTTCTGAATCCCTTGTCTTTGTATTCTGTCTTTAAAACATGCTTTGGGAAGAGCTATCACTCCATAATTCAGAAGAGTCCACTCAGAATGTTGGAATCTGGTTCTGTTCTCTCCTATACTCCTGGAGAATTATTTAATCACATAGCAGTAGGACATCACTGTCTATGTCTATTTTTGAAGATGTACACTTTGCAAAGGAGAGGTACAGGTTCACTGGATTGAAACAAAAAAAAAAGAGAAAAAGAGGTCTCACTATGCATGTTTCACTATATACTCACGAGTTTCCAAGCTCTGCTCCAATTGCTTAATATTTTTTATTCCTGTTATATATTAAACCATCCTAGCAGTCCTTAATTTAACTGTAATATCTTCTCCACATGAAATTCATTTGAGAGGGTAATACAGTTTATGCACCATGAAAGTTAGCCTGTAGATGAAGAAAGAATTTAGGACATATGCTTTGGATTTGGGCTTCCTAAAATTCCATTTAACTGTTTCACTCGTCATTGAAGACCTTTTATGGATTAAGGCTTTAAACTTTTATACCTCAAGTCATAAAACACTGATACAAAACTTCCCATATCTCACAACATTAATGAAAATTTGATTTCACTGTCACTGACTGGAAACTGCTTGAAAAAACCTTGAATGAAAAGTGTGTAAGTGAAAATGTAGTTTCCTTTGCAGAGAAACTCTGTACAGGATTTTCTCTAGTAGGCTTCTCAAGTTTGACTCATTGCTTGCTAGGAATGTCCCCTTAATAGCTGAATGAAAACATGACCTATTTTCTCTCACATTTTTTCTCTTTTTTAATGAACATCATAATTTGGCAATTGAATTTCACAAAAATAGCAGAGTTTCTATTTTCTTTGAATAGCTGAATTCCCTTAAAACTGTTTATTTTGTTTTAACTTCATCAAAACGGTAATCTTTCTCTGGATGTAGGTCTATTAAAGTTTAGTCATCCCTTTGTACTTAAATTTAGGAAAAAAACCAGACAATACAGAAACTATGTTCTTCTGAGCATTAATATTCAAGTACAAAGTAAATGTTCCTATATCATTCTTGATAGCATATCTTACGAGTACATTATATTTAAATAAGCAATGAAATTAGCAAAGTCGCTTGAAGAGATATATAATTAACTCCTCTTAAAATACACCACAGATAAAGTCACTTTTATCTGCTTTATCTTATGCCCTGTCCCATCAACCTTCATTGGAGAATGAAAAAAATTTAATTTTTGGAGAATTTTAAAATTTAAAACAGGCAGTATCTATAATGCATTGTAACTTATTCAATGTAGCTGTAACTTTAGCTTCCTTAATATATGTTCTTTAATGTATCATATGGTTTTCGAGAGAATGAATAGAAAGTCTTCCAGGTTTTACTGGCCACAAATCTGATCATCTTTGTCTCATTGAGCATGTTAAGTTTACTTATTTATATTTTTACACTACATTATTTTGAAATATTGAGGATGGTCAAAACACAGACACATCTATGAGCAGGAATGGTAAGACTTCCTTTAGGCTAAAAAGCTTTAAAATGTATATGGTGAAGATTCAATAGTATAAGGAATATCAGATTTCAGGGGATGATAGTTATGTTGACTTTTAATGATCACGAAGTCTAAGACAGCAACCAGACGGATGGCTGAAATTCATTAGCAGGAACTGAATACAAAATAAACGAGCATTTCCTTCCACAAGAATGTGAGAAATGCATTTTTTTCTTTAATCTACTCCACACTTTATTTTCTAAGAGGTGCAGATTTCTTTTTTTATTTTAACAAAAGCAGCAGGAGTTGTTTATTTTCAAAATTCAAAACACACAATGTGGTTTTCATGAGATTTCCTTAAACATCAATATTTTATTTGTAAATTGAATTTATTGGATGAATAACTCATACATAGCAAAGAGACAGCAAATGAAAAATTACCTCTTTGGTCTTGGAGAGGGGGAAACTTCTGCAAATGTAAATTGAAGCTAAAGAATAAGAATGGGATGGGATATTTAAAATGTCAGATTGCCCTTATCGCATTAGGATTTTAGTATGCCTAATAAAAATCAATCCAACCTTTCTAATACTTACTGTATTATTATGTAGCTGTTGTCTTTTATGTCAATTGCATGATTTTTTAGTTTTTCTTTTTTTTTTGCTTTTGACTATTTCAACACTTTTAATACATTTGCTTAAATTGCATTGTTCATATTTGTGGATAATTTACTGTTTCTGTGGTTATGTGCAATAAGTCTCTGATCAGACTTTTTAAAAATTGGACTTGTTTTTCAACTGTGAGAAGAAGCAGGATTTAGGAATGATGCAGGACATAATATGAAACAGTTTACTGAAAGAATCTTTAGGTGTTGTATCCTCAATAACATTATGCATTAAATTTACCTTCATTCCTTCTATGACTGATAGCAGGTATTTATTTTCAAAGACACATTTTCCCATCTATCTGAATACTGAGGTGAGCTAGAAGAATGTCTGGCTATCTATATGTGACTCAGCTTTATATGCATAATTTAAGAAAGAAATCCACATGATAACAAATTATATTTGAGATAAAACTGAAGTGGGAAAACTAATCTTCCCAGCATCTTCATGACCGTTGAATTTCTGGTTTAAAATACCACTACACAGGTAAGAAAAAAAAAAGTTGAGAAAAAAAAAAGGCTGAAAAATTATATAGCCAGTATATAAAATTGGATCAAAAATGTTGTTCTGATATTCTTTTTGTGACAAATAAATGCAATAGAGTATGAGTTTATATATGATATACACACAGACAATTTTATACATAGTCTTTCAAAGTGAGATAGGGGTGATAAAACACCAGAACTTATTAATTTTTGAACATTCAGGGAACACTTGAAATGATCTTTAGTGATATAAAAGTTTTTTTAAAATGCCAAATCTTTTTTTTTTTTTTTAAGGATTGCCTCTGAAGAAATAATGTTAGGTATATCTGATGGGGTTTTTTCTTATTTCAAGAATATTTAGTTTTAAATATTACCTCATTTACAGCAGGTCATCAAGTAAACAAATCCACTCATTTTTAAAGTATAATCAAAATAGGAAATTTATGGGCATTGACACATATTATCACAGAAATCTGCGAGAAGTACAAGCACATTCTTTAAAACTGTTTCTCAGCTACACAGAAGCTAAAAGATTAATGTTTCTAACCTTAAAGAGGAGAAACTATAAATTTTACTCTAAACATTTTCAAAGTTTTGTGATTAAATGTGCTGAGTAAGAACAGGATAATATGAAAAAGATACATTTACTTTGGAATAAAGTCAGCTTTCTGTGCCCTGCTTTTAGAAAAGACAGTGCAAGAATAAAAGTTACAGTTAAAATTAACCTTGACCATGGGCCAGATGTGACCTGTCGATACATGCATTAAAATCAACAGCAGTTGTCCAAGTGCACCTAAGAGAACAATTTGTTACTAAACATTGAAACTCAAAATCCTTCCTTACATGAGTTTAATAGGCTATGCACATGACCTCAGAATCATATCCTTTTAAGTTTCTTAAGTATTTTAAACCAAAATAGGTTGAAAAGATGAGCAGCATTACTCTTATGTGGGAAAACATAAAAATGGAGCAAGTTTCGCAGTTTTATCAGACCCATGTGGCCTGGCCTCCTGAAGTCAGAAAACACAGTTTTCAACAGAATGTCCATTCACTCACTGTGATCCTTTTCGGACAGTCATCTCACAGCTATAATACTGTGTTGTTTTTTTTCTTTTCTAGAGCATGTTTTCAGAGCTGTAACTTCTTGAAGTTCTTTTCTTAAAATCAGACATAAAAATGCCCCATAGTCTATGCTGACAATTATAAGTAAGAATGGGCATTAAATGTTAATCACATTATGACAGCCACATTAAACAAAGGGTGCTCCTTTAAAGATATTATATTAATAAGATGTCTGAACAGGGGTAATCATAAGATATTGTAAATTCAGCTTATAGAGCCAGAATTTGCAACCCTCACAGGCATTTTCTGTTCTTTATCTGCACTTATTCCAGAATTTCACTGAAGCTGGAGGTTAGGGAAGGAGAAGACATGTGAGTGGGAAGTTTACCAAAGGATTTATTTAATAATGACCTTGAAAACCAGTACTGTTTGTGCATTTGAGACATGTGCATGTAAATTAACAGTCAGAAGGGACTGCCAAAGAACTACCTACACTGAAAAGATTTAACTTAATGTAAAGTTCTATCAGTTTGATTCATAACTTTTGACGCCTAACATGACTTCCAGTGAGCAATGTTGTCAACCATCTGTCAATCAACATGTCTTCTAATTTGTAATCTCAGCACAAGAAGTGACCTGAATACAGTGTGGTCTGTGAGACAAACTTCACAGGATGTGCAGAGCCACAGCATCTCATTCTTTCGAATCTGGAACAGAAAACACATTGGCCTCCAATATGATGATAAAATGGTGTCAACACAAAATTTTACAATGAAGAAGAGCAAAACACTTTCGCTGCTGCTCTGCTTATAGAGTAGCTTCCTATAATGATGATGGTCAGTGAATAGGTTGGAAAATGGCCTTTCCACACAGTTCTGTGCTTAAAAAATATCAGAGGTAAACAATAAAAGTAACCAACCCTCTCATCTGTCTTCACCTCTTCTTCCTCATTGCCAAGCTAAACTTTACTCCTTCACTTCCAACTCCTTTACCCCCCTTTCTACCCAGTGATTCAAGGATATGAGGAGTGAGGGTTGTGATCAATCCATCTCATGTTATGTTAAAAGAGTTCAAATTATAAGGATCATATTTAACCAGTACTAGATGGGAATATTTCTCAAGGATTCTTACTATTTCTAATACAAAATGCCATCTGAAAGCCTGAAGATGCAGCTTCCAGATCTCAATTCTGGCCTTTTCCCCATGAACTTCAGTAAGCTGCGTTTATGTTTAAAACCTGTGCTTCATGTGTCAGAAATGCTTCATTCAGCAGCTACATTTGGCTATATGGGTAACAAAAGAGGAAGTTTATCAAAGAGTTGTTGCACAATATTTCAAAGTTATGTAATTTATGTTAGGACTAAGTTTTTTGTTTTTTAAATTATTATTATAATTTTTAATTTTAGCTTTTGAATAGTTTCAAGACACATTTCTGTCTAGGAACTTTCAGTGATGTGCAAGACTTTCCATCTGAAACTGCTCCTCATCCCCTTACAATTACCTTCCCTCTATATCAAAGAGAGTGGTGAGGAAGGGAAAGAAAATGAGCAAAAACTTAACTACTAGAACCACTTCTGTATGAGAGTAGCTTTTTTTCTTTTCTTTTTTTTTTTTTTAGTAGTGGATATGCTAAAATAATAATGAAGATAGTTGCCACTATTAATATCTACACTAAAAGATTCAAGAATTAGGAATGGACATTCAACATGTGCCCAGTCACCTACAGCTTGATTTGGATGTTCTTATTCTTTCAATGTATCTTGTTAAACAGCCCTGGTTTTCTATAGGACTTATCTTTCTTCATCAGATCAGTTCCACACCAGTTAGGATACAAAAAAAATAGATATTATTTTCAAGAAAATATCTGTATGATATTTTCACTTTGTCAATGTCAACAAATTGTCAACAAAAGTTGTCAATCCTTTGCAAAATCCAAAGTAATTAAAAACAGCAAGGAGTTTAATCTGTCTTGAAAATTACTAAATCGGTACAACATAACCTTATGTGAATTAACACATAAAAGTCACCAGAAAGGTGTGATGTTAATACACTATAACTAATGGATTGCCTCGAAAATATTTCAGCCAAGGGGAAACAATAAGCAATAAAAGACATGGTGGCCTACAAGTGAGTGCGCTTTGCTAGTACTTTGCCAAATCCTTGGACCTTCACCATGGTCCCTTCACTAGCAGTTTCAGAAGGATAAACCAGAAACAACAATATTATGCATAATGTTAGAATTATATCTGAATTCCTTACTCTATCTTTAACCTGTAAGTTAGAAACCTAGAAGGATTTCTAAGCTATTTATTAAAGAAAGCTAGTGTTACTTTCTTCCATTTGGAGAACTAATCTGAGCCCACAGTTTCATTTCAATGTCTTCTTGAGAAGACAGCTGCACAACTTCAACAGCAGAGGCCTTTTCTCCTGCACTTGAGACCTGTTAATTAACAATTTGTGTACTCAGGGGAGGTGTGAGACCTCTTAAAAACAGATCTCTTATTTCCCTGTCAAAGAGTCCATTGTAATTTTATAGAAAAATATGGTAGCCTCTCATTTCTTAGCCTCACTTTTTTAAAAAGGAAGCCCACTCAAATGCACAGGTGAGGGGACCTGACCATTTTGAGAGGCCCAACAAATCACTCCAGGTTTCCTCTGTTGCAGATCAGCAGTGAGCAGAGTGATTAAGCCCTCGTTAGTGCAACCTAGAAACTGCTTCCAGGGATCAACAAATGCTGGCAAGGACTTTTTGGATCACATTTTCAGAAGTGAGTGCACATTCTTTTTTGTGTGTTCTACATCTCATTCATTGGAACAAGCCCTACAGCTTGAGGGTCATAACTCCATAATACACTTTCCCTTACTTTTCCAGCTAAACTTGTGTACCCTAAGGAAGATTCCTCTGAGGTGATGCAAGGAGAGTGATCCCCATAGACATTTCTACCTATCATATATGGGTTTCTTTTAACTAAATGACAAGGGGGAGTATTGATCAGATAGTGATCAACACAGCTGCAAACACTATTCAGGTGAAGTTTTCCATGAACCTGCAAGGAGATCAATCATTAGAGGAGGTATGCTATAGATTAGTGAAGTAGCATGCTCTTTAATTGAGCAAATTATGGAGAAAGTAAAATAGCCTGTTTCAAAGATAATATTCTCTTTTGCTTCTTTGTTGGGAGGCAAAGGCTAAGGACTCTCTCTCAATACATGAGTATAAATACTTCTTGATAGTAGGGTTTTTTTTTATACTTAATAAGGAATCTATCTTAACAGTGCCTGAAGACAATTACCACTGAATACTGTCTCAGCTTTTTTGAAAATGTGAGTATTTTATAAATTCTTTGTATTTAAGCAATGATACTAAGCAGTTAGTTGGGATTATTCAGTAACTTCAAGCAATCACTGGAAAAGTAGGTGAAGTTATCTTAATTATGTGAGAAGGAAGGTAGACATGAAGTTAGTCCTGCTACTTTGGCAATATAGTATAGAGTTTTTGTTGTTAATTTCAACATCAAGATGTTATTAGACACATAAGAGCCAAGATTAAATGTAATTCACCTGTGTGATTACAGTTGAGCTTTTTTTGTTTGCTTTCTTGGGGACATGAATATGAACAGTAATTTGTCAATGCATGTAGTGTAATTTTATGTCTCTTAAGCAATATGCATGTCATTATAATTTTGAATAACTTGGTGTTTAGAAGCAGTTTTCCTCTTATTAATGAAAAATTAAATTTTTTAGACTAATGCTTTGGAGTAGTAGAAATGTCTATCTACTGAATGGACATGCTGAGAGTTCCTGTGTTAATATCTAGAACTAGCTGCAGAAATGTTCAAAAGAAACAAATCCTAGTATTCTCTGCATCTTTAATCCAAAGAACATTCATGTCCTCCAATTATTTTTATTTGAATGATTCTCAGAACACAATGATACTGATTTAAAAAAGAAATAAAATGAAACTTTTTTTGTGTGTGTGGTTCAACATGTATTTTTTAAAGTTTGGGATACAAACAAAACAATTTTACTAAAATGTTGATACAAATCTGTGCATTAAAAAGATAAAATAGTAATAAAATATAATTGCTGCAGTGAAGCAAAGAAACATAACCTGTAGGATTTTTGAGCTTCATTTGCCATTAATTTATTGGCACAATCCTGTAAATATTGCAGAAAACAGATTATTATTATATTACAGAAACAACCTACCCAGCTATCTGTGAATTCCTGTATGTCTGCCAATTGATGACTGTCTTTGGAACTGTCAGCACTTTTCACTGTACTGAAGGCAGCCTATTGCGAGGGATGAAAGAATAAGCAAAATCAATAGCTCAACATTTTAAATATTGAAATGCAGGTGGAGCAAATAATCTTCTGAAACCAAGAGCACAAGTTAATTGAATCACACAAACATGCTATTCTTGAAAGTTAGTATAGTATAATACTACTCTATTTTTAAAACATCAATCATGTTGCTGTTCCTATGCATTCCCTTTTGCTCTACCTGGAAAAGTCAAATTACTGATGTATTGTAAGAACAAAAAAAGCTTATTTAATATTTTTGTTCACTGTGAAGGTGAACAGCTCTCCTTTGATATTTTAGTGATGTTTGTTTCAAATACGCAGTGGTCACAAACACCGTAAGAACATGTTGAACAGTTTGACTGTTTGATAATATCAAGTTGCTATCCAGCCTGCCTCCTCTACTGAAATGAATTGGAAATGTATTGATTTCCAGGCCTAGACTCTACCTCCAAAGCTTAAAGCAGTTGAGCTGTCTCTGCAAAGAATCCTAAATTACCATATTATTGAATACTATATATTAAAGCAATTTTAAATAATAATAGTTCAAAAATCTCTCTAATATGATAGAGCTCCTTTTTCAGAAGAAATTACTTAATAACTCACATCCCAGGGCTTTTATTGAAGTCTTTTAATCCATCAGTTTTTTCAGACAGTTTCCCATAACTTCAGTCTTCTGCTTAAAACCATTAGCAACAGGGGCATGGTCATTTCAGATTTGATTTTTATCCTTCTTAGCTCTTTTGTACTTGTCTTCCCTGTCACGCAACCTGATGGCAGTCTTTCAGTAAGGTTGAGGAACAAAAGGGGGGCAAGCTATAGGGTAAAAATACACAGAAGTAGTTTATTACATTATGTGAAGAAAAGTTAAAAAAAATGAGTCATAATCTTATAACTTGTCTGTCATCTTAATTTCCTCCAAAACACAAAATGAGAAGGAAACAAGAGACCCTAGTAGCTAAAAAGGCATCTGGGTTGGAAAGATTATAAACCATTGTAGAGTCAGTCCAGAAATTTGCTCAGTCCCACACTAGCTCTGGCAAAGGGCAACAGGAGAGAATGTAGCCAGGACTGTCATTGTTACTTGGCATTTAGCCCTACATAACTAGCTGACATGGTTTTGAGCAAACATCTACACTGTGGCAATATTTTCAGTCAAGCCAGATCATGTAATTCATCTAATGTTTTTAATGTAAAGATGAAATGTCAATTTTATAACAGAGTGAAAATGTATTTAACTGTCCAGTGTACTATTGAATATAATACTTGCAATTTGTTGGATATCACAACTCTTGAATCTATATATTATTTCTGCAGAACAAAAAAATTTTGGTTTTCCTAGGTCTACTATTCCATTCCAGATATTTTAAAAAATATATGCAGAGTGACCACAGTTCTGTGGGTTTTCAGAGTTGTCAGCTTTATCCATCACAGTCTTCATAGCTCTTATAGTGATTGAATGAGATTTAAAATGTATATATCACACAAAGACATATGAGTCTATATTTATATATCTAAGCAAGTATAGAAAGAAATGCAAATTTCACACACAGAGATATCAAAATCTTGCTTTTTTATCTGAAAGGAATATTTGAGCTATACAATTAACAGTTTTCATTTTTCAGCAACACAATGGACAGCTGAATATGTCAGTCTGTGAAGTTTCAATCTGAACAAACCCTTTCTGGCTGTACAATAAATCTAGTTCCCACATATTTTTTTTCTTTCTCACATCTCATACTCATACTGTATCAATCTTCATCTTTTCCCTTTGCTTCTTTTTTTAATATTTTTTCCATTCTATAATACCTTTCTTTACAACTCAATCTTCCAGCAGGGCATACTGATTTTATTACTTTTTTTTTTCTTTTTTTCATCAAAGCAGGTCCCAATTACAAAAGCAGTTTGTCAAAACAAAACATGCTTTTTAGAAATAGTGAGAACTGATCAACAGAGAAAGTAAAAGTGTATCTTTTTCTATTTCATCAAGCATTTGTTTGACTTTAATAAATAAACATATCAGTACTCTTTCCAGGTTTATGCCTTTAAAATCCATTACAATTATTGGATAATTTGGAACAAAGATTTTAAATATTGGAACTTCCCGCCTGAAGGAAAATCCCACTTTTGACAAGTGTTAAGTGCTGTTCATATTTAATTTTACTATCATTCAAGTGATACCAGTGACCAGATGTTTATATGATTATTACTTTTTAAATGTCAGGTAGCATATTTCTTAGTTGACCTTCAGTGGTGATGAGTTCTAGTTCTTCAGCACAGGCCTGCGCTGGGTCTGAGTTGCAGAAGGTCAAGAGCAGACAAGCTGTGGCCGGGTACCAGTCCTTACGCTTCTAGAAGTGAGAAGCATGAGACAAAACTGAGTTTTGGCCTTTGTCTCCTTTACCCATTATTTCAGTCTAGGCTGGAGACAGTTTAAGCTTATGAGAATATTTTTACCTGGAAAATTATGTAACATTTCACACAACTGCAGGAACTTACTGTAGTTACTAAATAAAACCAGCTTCATTAAGCAGCACCTAGCCTACTCAAATAATATTTGAGATTTTTTTCCCTACAGAGCTTGGAAATTACTTTACATATTACTTGGAGGAAAATATGTAATACCGTAAAGTCTGCAGTAAACTCTGCAATATTTATACACTACATTTTGTTTCTCCTGAATTTTATTTGATGTATATATTCTAGTCTTGAATTTTGCCTTTGGAACAACCTTACAGTTTCTACAATTAATTTTTTTTTTTCCCCATTAATGTGAAGTGTTTGAAGTCTGAGCATCTCCTTTCATAAGAAAATGCTTCGTATCTCTGTGGAAACCCTCTTCAAAGCTTCATGTCACAGTGGGAAGAAAAGCCCTTTATAAAAGCTCACATTGTTTGAAGCAATTATCTTAATCTGTCTCCACTGATGATATATAATTATGAAGATATCTAAGTAAGTAAGCAGGGCCTTTCACTCTGCTCAGGCAATTTGTTTACTCAAAGTTCTTTCACCACTGTCAGTGTTAGTATATTAAACAAATGTCTCGCATTAAGCTGAGGAGTTCTGAATTTTCAGATGCCTTTTTAAGAAGATCTCAGATTTCTGGAATCTTTAGTTCGTATCTGCTTAGCTTCAAAAAATAATCTCAAAGGCATTTCTCTCTAATGCAACATTATGCTTTAAAGGTTGTGTCAATGGTTGCACTGAAGAAGTGAATACAGCAGAGGATGCGCAAGAAGAAAGTACTTAATAATCACAAATGTTACTATAATCACTGGAATTTCATTGGGTTTCTCTGTTACTGGTGGTAAGATCTGTCATTTGCTGACCCTTTATACCCACTCACTACCCTTTCACTTGAAATGTAGAGCTAGTGAGAAGAGTTCATTATTCATGCCAAGTGACAGGTCACAGGACAGAAGCAGGTATTTAAAGAACTGAAGAAGTATTCACCTCTTTTGTCTTGAATAAGACATAAATAACTGTCCATAAAGATCAGGGTTTTTGTGTGGTTTGTTTGTTTGGGTTTTTTTAACAGAATAGGTTTCATTTATGTCACTTCATCAAAGAAAAAATATTTTCTTAATTCTACTTTTTTTTTTTCCACCTTCAGTGTAAAGCCATGCATATTAAAATGTATGCTTCTTCTGTCTCTACATCTCCCCAAAAGATGTCTCTAATCTAGATTTCAGTCATGACCTCTATCTAAGGAAAAGCATTTCATATTTTTCTAGAATCCTTAGTATCATATGTATTTAAAATTTTTATTGATCTCTTGGAGAAACTTAATTCACACCCAAGCAGCACTGTGCTGAGTTAAATAAAGGATCAATCTTTCCCACTCAGAACCTATTTAATGTGGTAATATAATATGCATTTTCATTTTTGTTCCAAATACTGGTATGTTGAATTAGAAATTAACAGTGGAATTTAATGAAAAATTAAAAATATCTTCAGAAAAGAAAACATCACCAGATCTTAGACTTACTGTTCTATCATGGCATTAAAATCCACCTGAGTGCAGTTATGAAAGGCTTTAATACCATTGGTTTTGTATTAAATGTTTGGGTTTTTTTTTTTCATGAATTGTGTTGCTGTTTGCCATACTCCTTTAGAAGGGTACTCAGCTCCTGATGCACAGGGTTTAAATGCCTTTCATATGCCTAAGGTCTGTCCTAGTGAACCTGCAGCTCTTCCATCCGCCTTCCTCTCATATCTCTCTGCCCTCATCTTCTTGTAAAGTATTCCAATCCTCTTCTGTTCTGATTTTTGTCTCTCAACTTTGCGTCATCTGCGTTTCATTAGCACGATCCTGCTGTTTGAACCCGCGTCATTAGTAGAAAAAGACTGCCCCTGAGACTAAACCTCAAGGAATTCCATGGAGAAATCTATCCAGCAAAATCATTGTCCACTCATTAAAGGTGTTTCCACTCACTAATACTTTAATTTTGGTAGAAATTGGGCTACCCTGAATTTTTAAATAAAGCAATGGGGTTTTTTTTATGCTGATAAAAGTAATTGTGACTGATGTGTATTCAAACTATTTGAGTATTCAAATATTTGAAGATGTCCTGAAATATTTTGTGCCACCAGAAATGACACATTTTACAATTGAGTACCTTTTTTTCATTAAAAATTCAGAGGCCCTTCACTGGTATATCATTTTAGCCAGATGATTTAGCCTGGTTTGCTCATTATATATCCTTTGTGGAGTACAGCAATATCAACTTTGGGAGAATGATAGTAATCCATACAAGCACATTTTCACACACACAAGCACATTCACACTTACCAATGGCACAAAAAATAAAGTGATTCTAAACTCATATAAAATTCTATTAGCTTGAAGTTAATAATAGATAATATCTTCACCAACACTGATAGTATAATCCATGCTTCCCTGCCACCTACCATACTGATAAAATACTCACAAGGATCATAAAGGCTTTTCAAAGTACAAGCTTCTCTCAAAAAAGTGTATTAAACAGGCATAGGATGGAGATCCATATTCTACTTGCACCACTGAGCACTAAAATACAGGCATTCTTTTTTTCTCCTGAGGTAATTTCTAACCATAAGGCAGTCATTCAGAGAAATTGCATCCCTAGATCCTTAAGGCTAAGCATCTTTCTACTGTAGGAAATGCTATCTAATTACACTGGCAAATAAGCAGCCTTCTCAAATTGAATTCCCTGTGACAGGAACACGTGATGACATTTGGTGATGTTTATTTCTTTAGAGTTTCTTCGTATTACAAGCACAAGCTAACCTGTACATGCAAAATATGTTGCTATACTTCCATCTGCTTCCACATTACCTAAGAAGAAAGGTATTTAGGCCTTATGAGAACTATCTGGGTTTAGTAGAAGTGTTTAGTAGGATTTTGGCAAAAAATCTTTATATACCATACAATGAGAATTAACATACCACTTAAAAAAAAAAAAAGACAAAAAAAACCCCAACCCTTAGACTCTTTATTTGCAAACCCTTGCAAGTAGTGACCTAATACCAGAGATAATCTCCCAAATCTAAAAATCAAACATGCTTAATTAGAACAGGCCAGAACAGCAGGGGAGAAATCTCTAGAAACATCTACTTTTATATTGATTGCCATTTAAAACAGCCAGAGACACAAATTCTTAGTATGTGGTGATATCACAGGCAACTACCTTTTATTCTTAATTTTAAATAAAGTAGTGGCTTTGGGGAACTATGCACTAATTTGATTTTAGTGAATACTGCCTTACTATAGGTTTGCAACTGCAGAAGAAATTTCTCAGGGAGGACAATTATTCCAGTCAGAGAGCTTCAGAGATTTCACGGTTATTGCACTGAATTTTAGATATAGTTACTGCTATAGAGGTAGGTTATATCCATACTTCAGACAGAGTTGCAGCACACTGGTACCTTTGACAGTTTAAATGATCTAGTTCAGGTACCAGAAGCAGCCTAACAGCAGCTGCACTGAGCTCTTGCAGCTGCACGAATGAGTACTAATTCACCTTGCTGAGAAGGCTTGATAATTCCCTCAAGCTGAGCTCCATAGTAGCATGGTTTGCCTGCCTGCTTTTTTAAGTGAGGTTGAGTAACTTCATAGGGCAGGGAGATACAGTGTAAAAGAAATCGCCAAGGCTTGAAAGCTATGAATATGGTTAATGGTCTCACAAGGAGGCACAAGTACAAGCAGTCATAGCTCATCCATCACTGTGGTGGTGTCCAAAGTATATAACAATAAGCAATGCAGACTTTTCCGCTGCATCATGATATCTAGGTGATCCTTCTCTGGCAGGGGGGTTGGACTAGATTATCTTTCTAGGCCCCTTCCAGCTCCTAACATTCTATAATCTTGTAATGCATGTGTGCTGCATTATTTTCATTTTAAGAATACTCCAGTCTGTTGTAGTCTTAATCTAGATTTCATCTTTTTGACTCAATATGAATGGCAAGAATAAGGCTGCAGCAGAGGGTCTTTTCAGGGCTCAGCAGCAGTATTATGTTTACTTCCTCTGTTTCCTTCTGTTTTGTCTGCAGTAATATACTTGATTTCCTTGATTTTTGCCACAGGAACTGTTTATCTGATTCTCAGTGCCATTTTAACATTGCTCTCAGGAAGTGCTTTCTCTGTCCAATAGCATTTGTGTGAGAGATGGTGCAAATGACCATCACATTGATGCTACAATAGTGTGAAATGACATTGCTTACTGCTTGATGTGATGAAATCTGGGGAAAAAAAAAAATAAAAAATTGTGTGTCAAGATTTCTCTGATTTTTTGGAACTACATTTCAAGTGTACCTTCTCTTCACCCTTCTTTTCTAAATGTCTTAGTCTTCTATATTTCTTCTTGACAATGCTCTTGATCTCTAAGGATATTTGTGAAGTAAATCTCTTTCCATTGGAGGCAGACATCACTACCTTAGTCATCCTTTCTCTTTAACCAAGCTATTATTTAAACTCTTCTATTCTCTGTGGTACAGGCAGTTTTTCAGTGAATGTGTGCAGAATATATCATTCCATCCTACTCTCAGTAGGTGTTTTGAGTTGCTAGCTGTTTTGGTCCACCAAGCATGTCAAGAATTCACTTGTCTGGAACAATGAAGTCTAAATGAAAGAAAATGTAATCTTTATAATCTCTGATCTTTTTCCTAGTATGGCCATCCCAATTCTCCCAATTCTGTTTTGCATCTCTGAACTAGAATCCAACATAAAATTTATGCACACTTCCAGCTTCAAGATTACTGGATTTTTCTAGTGAAGCTAAGCAATCATTTTTATATTTGTATGAAATGTTTGTACTGCATGTCTTTACTCATTACATCTTGATCAAATTCCCTTCTTACATGGTTTACAACCCTCTTTGTTTACTGCTCTACCCTCAAAAATTCCCCTGTTTCCTGCTCCATCAAGCTTCAGACTGATAGTCTCTCAGGTAATTATCTTCCCTAATTTCCATGAGGCTCTTTTTTCCCAAACTGTTGTTGAAAAGACTGCCAGGTCTTCTTACTCTATTTTACTAAGTTGGTTTTTTGTTTGTTTGTTGGTTTTAATTATTTTAATAGACGTTCTCTCTAAGGCATACACAAGTCTACAACACATAAAGCAGTGTGCATGTAACATAACTGGAGAGCTCCTTTTTACTTCAAAAAAAGACCATATCACCAAGTACTGTCCTGTCTGTTGCTGAATATACCTTTGAGTAGCAGAGGTAAAAAAAGTAGAAACTTATTTTGCATAACAAACCTTTGTTAATAAAGTTATTATTAATAAATATTCAGCTTTTTTAAGCCTGAAAGCCAAGTGAAACTTCAGTTATATTCTTTGCTTGTCAGAGAAATCCAAGAATGTTTTGCAACAATTTATCCAATTACCTGTTTACAACTGTATCTGAGTAAAAACATCTTAAACATTTGAAAAAAGAAAGTTAGCAACACTGAAAGATAACATATTTTCAATTTTCAGCAAACGATGTCTAAGACCTATTCTCCTTTCAATACAAACAACAAAAATTCGCTTTCAGCTGCTATTTCATGTTCTATTTAATGCAAAAAACTTCTCTCTGAACAAGATTTGGGTTGTTCTACTGCTAACCATTCAGGATTTTGTCTGACAGATCATATCCCAAATCTGTCTATTCATCCAGATGATTCGTATCTCTAAATGTTTTTCTCACCTTTTTTCTTTTCATTTTAATATCAAATTTCCACAATATTTCTTCAGTTCTGATTCCCTTATAAACTTTTCCTATAGTAAATGAGAAATAGCAGTCTCACTTCTAACTAGTCCATGGTGACAGCTGTCATTGCCCTTTTCTTTCTGTGTTTGTCTGTGGTCACTCTTCTCTCCCTTTTGCTGACACTCAGCATTTTGAAAATCAGCACCACAATATCCTTCTGCAGACCTACAAAGACTACCCAAGGAACAATAATAAAGCTGAAAATGTTCAGGGACAACTGCCTGTCATATCCACTACTCTGTAATTTACTTTGCTCTTTCTTTATGGTCACCAATCATCCTGCACGTGTGTATCTAGTGATAAAATTTAAGCCCAAACTCTTGGGCACTCTTTTTATTTTTTCTTTTTTTTTCTTTTTTTTTTTTTTTTCCTGTGTTTGTACAGTAGCTAAAACAACGGCACCATCATCCAGGAGTAACATACTTAAACAGTAAACATACTATTGCAAAAATATAAAAAGTAGTTAATGTAGGCATCAGTTATTTTGAAAGGAAATATTTCAACTTAGTTTGCATATTGTATATTAACACAGAAGCATCTTGTTGGAACAAATTGAAGCAGAACTGTTACTGTGATTTGGCAGAGTTACAGAAGGTAAACACTGTCGTATTACATACTCAGACTTAAATAATGAAGCCATATTAACTGCATGGTAAAAGGCAAATTGAAAGTATTCGTTTAAATAAACTCATAAGGGAAAACCAGCATTATCTAATTATAATACTTAAGAACAACTAGGTCACCTTCAGAACTCTCCACTGACTATATATGAAGGTTTAAATTTGCATTTTGAGGTCAACTAGATAAATGTGTTGGTGTAGAAAAGTATATTGGTAAGATACAGAGAATTGTACATTCATCTCTAAGGGGTTTGACACATCTCTTCACTGCACACTCTGTTACATCCCGTTGCTTCAAAAGGACAGACATTCTGTAAAGTTTTCCCTTTAAATGGATTCTACTAAGAAAGAGAAATTCATATCTTACAGATTTCATACCAGGCAAACTCTTAGAAGTAGGAAGAATCCATACAGAAAAAAAAAAAAATGTAAAAAAGGAAAAAGCATTATAAAAAGAGCATGTACTTTGAAATCTTGCCTTTTAAACAATTCACATTTTCCTTGTCTTAATCCTAGAGGGAAAAAAAAAATATCTGGTAAAATGTAAAATATTTTAATTATATGTACATTTAAATAACATAAATATAAAATATTTTATCATTTGTTTCATCAGACTCTTAGTAGCTTTTTTAGTCCTTCACATTTTATTATAGCTTTAGCAGGCAAGACAGCAAAAAAGGCTTTGGTCATCAGGAAAAGTTATGAAATAGTGAATAAGAACCTCTTGGACATAGGAAATAGAGAAAGATATTCATGTTCTGTTCCAGGAATAATGATGCTGATGTTCACATATTTGCTTTTCTATTTTGTCTCTGCTTAACCTTTGCTCTCCCAAGAGGGAAGACACTTGCCACTGACAAATTATTCACATTGTGTCAAATGACACTAATCAAGTAATTTATTAGCATAAGTTTTCAACTGTTCCTCAGAACAACAGCACTAAATAGGCTATTAATTCTCAAGTCATGCTATGGGTATTAATAGCAGTTGAAATGGAGAAGGACAGTGTAGCAACAACAATTTGGTCAATTGGGTAAACAACATGTATAACCCAAGTAACTTGATTTATTATTATCTAACATTCAGCTTGATCTATGCAGTCCATAGGAAAAAAAAAAAAAGTAAAAAAAAAAAAAAGTTTGCAAGACAATCAGCAAGGCAACACTGCTCCAGAAGAAAGTGAGATTATAATGACATGTTATTTGAATAATAAAGAAGAGTTTAGTTTCTTCAGTGCTGCTTTGGTTGGTTTTGGACTGATATTAAGTGGACAGATTTTCAGAACATTTCCTCATCATTCCCTGTCTACCAATCAGTGTATCAACAGTTGCACACTGACAGTCCCTTCAAAAATTGGTCTATGCTCTTACTATGCTCTTTTCTTTGCAAGCTCTTTGTGCTGTTCACAGTGGTCAACAACAAAAATCCTTGAAAATCATTCTGTCTAAAATAAAGCCCTGTTTAGTATGAGTAAGCAAACAACCAGAAATCACACACAAAAGCGAATCTGCCTACAAAATGCCTAACATATTTTTGTCCTGAAGAAACACAACACATATTTTGTTCCAATTCATTTTCAGAATTATGGAAAAAAATGGTTAATAGGAATAATGAAAAACCCCCATACTGCTGCTTCAGCCTTGGTTTGTGCTATTAATTAGTGGTATCTCAGGTAGTAACTATTGCAGGAACAAGTTTGTCAATCTCATACTTGAAACTGCATTAAAATTATCATCAACCATCAAGTATATAAAACTTTCTCACTTCACAGTTTCATCTTCTCATATAAACATATTATTAGACTTGCTTTAGGTTTAGGTTTGACATTTGACAACTTTCAGAAGGACAAAATTATTACATGAAATGAGCAACCTCAAGTAATGCATGTTACATAAATTCAGCATGTTTTACTATGCATTGCCAGTAGTAGGGTTTTTTTAACAATATCCACTATTTTTTATTTCTATTTTCCATTTTTACTAGACTTAGGTACAGATGATATTTCCCACAAAATGCCATTCTTTGCAGCTGTCTACGAAGAAGGAACAGCGTGAAGTCAGATAAGTTTGTCACAGCTCCTATTGGCTCACCTTCTCCCTGACTCATCTGGTTAAACTGAGTTTCTGTGAGTTAATGCTAATGAGACAGCAAGTGGGTACAGCAAATGAATGGATGTTCTGCTAATAAGTAAAGCTCTGGTCTTGTCACTTGTCCCTGCTTGGCAGAAATCAGCTTGAGAACAACACTTCCAAGTGCTAAATAAGTTTGATTCTGTCTCATAAGGTGCCAGCTAAGTAAAAATTACTAATTTGTAATAAAATTAGGAAGATAACATAGTCATGCTATGTACTGCTAATGTAATTGAATAATAAGAAAGTATCATTAGTCTAAATATATTAATATTAATGTATTAATATCCCTTATGGTTTATGTTAATAAAATCCTCCCATAATTTTCAGTATTTGACTAACACTACTGAAAGAAGAAAATTGCTTAGCTATCTAGAAGAACTCCTGGACTACAAGAATACAGTGTTCTTACTGAGAATGTCACTGAAAATTTGGGGCTTCTGTACTGGATTATCTGGTCAGCTAGTTCTTCAGGTTAAGTACAATCATTTTACTGAAAAAATTCTAGAGTTACTAGACCTCTGTCAGGCTATGCATATCAGTAACATTCAGCTGTCTGAATTATGTCTGAAGCTGTGATGTCTCTGTTTTAATGAATATGCTTTCTCCCACAAATTAAGAACAGCAGTAGTTTGGACGATGTGCTGTTCTCTTGTGTGATATCTTCATCCTTGCTGACAACTGTTTCTCTTTTCTTCTCCTCCTCCCAGTCTAGAAGGAAAATAGATGCTGAGAAAAGGTTGTGTTCATTCTGTTTCCATGAGGCTGAACAAGTTACTTCTTCCTTCCCTTTTCACATTATATCCTCCCACTAACTGCTGCTCTGCTCATTTCTCTGGTTGCACAGATATTATTGCCTAGAAATAATCTGAAAAACCCAGGTGAGCAGCAGGCAGATCTGCATTTATCACCTGTAGAGATGCTGGGCATCTTAATTCTCACTCCTGGCATCCTATTTTAAAACCATGTATAATGTGATTGTTGTTAATTGAAATTACTTTGAGTATATTTCACACCAACATTTGCCTACTGCTGTGTTGATTGAACAGCTGAGCTGTAATTTTCATTGTTGGAGCTGACTTTGGAAGGACATCTCTCTCTGTGTATGGTGGCTACCGAGTCTATGTTTTTATATATGTTTAAAATTCAGAAAACATTTTGGAGAGCTATAACAACATTAGAAACACATCTAATGTGGTTACCCAGAGATATGCCACAGAGCTGCAGTCAGTTCTCTATACCATGTACATATTTGGGTATATTCAAAATACAAGTGTCAAGTGAATATTTGGACATACAATTGGTGGCAGATAATTGATCATTCAGGAACCATTTTCCCTGGAGTCCCAAAAGGAAAAAAAGACACAAGTCCTTGAAGATTGATCCAGCATTTACTTGCAGGATATCCATTGCTGCACCTGTCTCATTCCTCTGAATCACAGAATGTTAGGGGTTGGAAGGGACCTAGAAGATGATCTAGTCCAACCTCCCTGACAGAGAAGGATCACCTAGACCAAATCACACAGGAACAGATCCAGGCGGGTCTTGAGTGTCTCCAGAGTAGGAGAATCAGTCTAGGAAAAAGCAGGCAAGCTAGATGTTACCAAAACCTCTGTGGTAACAGGTGGGATTTGATAGAAAAGATTTGTGTCACTCTTCCCTCACATAGAGGCATAAGCTGAGTTGAGGAGTTCCTAAGGACAAGAACCTAAAATTATTATATATTTCTCCTGATAATCTAAAAAAAAATAATTAAAAATATATTTGAATGAAACTTCAGGGAAGCTGAAAAGGAGACAGGGTCACAACCAGGAATATTAGGTTGTGATTTATCCGTAGAAAAGTTTAGAAAAATTAAATCTATTTAGGAATTTTATCTCACAAAGGTGCACATTACACATCTACAATAGGGGAGAAAAGCCCACTAGGGCTCCAGAGGCATTTCTTTCTAATATTTCCCCCACATTTTCTTGTACAGACATTCTTTCAGAAATAATAATAATAAAATTAAAATACAGGTCTCAGGATCCATGAATGGCAGCTCTTTTCTACCATTTTCAATATCTTTCTTAAATTTGGTGTTTTCTTTTTTTTTTTTTTTTTAAATAGATACTTGGGTGAGAGGAAAGAACATGACTTATATTCTCTTGAGGGGAATAAATAAACATAAAATACTGCAAATCCTACCACAGCAAAATGCACAACACTTTTGTAGCAAAGTAGGACCTCACTCTTATGCAAAAAGGGTTTTGAACTCATCCTTGAGAGGCAAATATTGTCAACATCTATCACAGAATCACAGAATGTTAGAGGTTGGAAGGGGCCTAGAAGATCATCTAGTCCAACCCCCCTGCTTGAGCAGGATCACCTAGACCAAGTCTTGCAGGAAATTTAGTCACAACAATTCATTTTTCAAAAAAAAACTTATGCAAATTTATTTCTTTAATGTTGTGAGGTGGTTAGGAGATGTCTGCTAGAGGTGGTACTTGAGGCCTTCACATGTAAACAAGTAATTCTCAAAACTTGCAGTCCAGGGAATGCCACAGATTTTAGCACCATTCCTCAATTAAAAAAATAGAACCATCACCAAGCTCAGATTCTTAGAAAAAGTAATTATCTTTTGCATATATTCCTAGATATAGGTTGTGATTTATGCAGTTAGGAATGACTTGGACAGGTGAAAAAATGTGATGACTTGTGAATAAGGGAATTAATAAATCATTTAATTCTTTCTGGATTCACTTAGGCAGCTCAGCAGACCAGCACATGGATCTCTGTGATGTGACTCTGTATCAGCACTTGAGGTGCAACTTCAGCTTAGCCCACTCCAAGAAAATTAAGGGAGCTTTCCCAGTTGTCAGGATTGCAGTTTTGTGTAGCCTTACATACTTATTGAATTGGTGGATTAGTGCTTGATCAATCACAGACCTTCACAGTATGCTAAAAAATCTTACAATAAGTGAAATAAAAATATCTAGAAAAAAAAAATTTGTTAGTCTGTTAAATGGTAAAATTTTCTTCTGCAGCATCCAACACGATAACATTATTCAAAATAAAAAGTCATGATTAATATTTTTTAATAAATATTATCTTACTGAGACATTTAATAATTATAAATCTACAAAGGGGACCTCTGCCTTCAATTTTAGAATGTACAGAAGAGATTAGTCTGACACATCCAATGTGGATTTTTTTAAAACCAGGGATGGATAATTTAAGGAGTGAAGAAATTTACTTTTTAGAACTTTCAGTAGTGTTACAGAAAATCCCTAATGTGTTTAGCCATCCTCATTTATTCAAGATGACCACAGAATATAATGACACTTCTAGAATCAACCCCTCCATGTTCTTCCCCTTTTATCCCTCGGTTACTCAGATGTAATTATAAAGGTAGAAACAGTAAACTTAAAAAATAAAACATTCAGAGTTGTATTCTAGATGCAAGCACACAGATGCCTAGTTCATCTCTCTTTAATTTCTTCATCTTGCATTTTATCTCCAAAAACTTAGACTTGATCTTCCATCTAGAACTTAATCCTTAATAATATAAATCAACTTGTAAATTCTAAGAAATAATAAACAAATCCTAGATAATTTTCATGTCTTTTCTCAAAAACAGATAGAACCTCCAGAGGCCATTTCATGCCTCTACTGTTTGGGTTTCTCACACTATCAAGGTATATTGGAGTGGGAGGGAGAAGAGGAAGCAATAGGACAAGACACATCCTCCTTTTTGCCCCTCTCAGATGCTGCCATATGGCACAACTTTGTGTTTTTGTACACGCCTTTTATTCTTTACTTTCTCCCATGGGCAATCATCCATCATCCATCACTGCACTGCATTTAGCATGCTGCCTGTACAGTCTGCACCTCTCCAGGGGTTCGTTCTGCTTTGGTTATGCAAACCCCAACATCATTGCTTATTTCCTACAGCCCAATATGTTTCCCTGTGCAATTTAGCTTCATTAGAGTTACTGTACAGCGTGCAGAAAAAGATCATTTCTCTTTTAAAGTGTCTTTGCGTAAAACATTACAAATTCAAATTAGGAGTTCATGGCTTAACAAGAGATAACCCTGGCCTTGCTCAGTGTAAGGTCAGCAAAGATTTTCCTCTACTGGCAAAAATATGTTCAATGAAAAAAGAATTTAGAAAAAATATCATCGTTTTAAAAGAGCAATGCAAATGGTTTCAGCATATGCAGCAACATTACCTTAAAATCCAAACACCAAATTGAAAAATACAAGTATACAAACATCAAAAGCAGCAGCTCACCAGGTAATAAGATGAAAGCAGTGCAAAAACTCGGGGGGGACATTCTACAAATTACATGTCTAGAATAGTAATTATAATAGTAGTAATAACAATATAATAATGTATATATTCATAGTTTTATATGTGTATACAAATATATGTTCACCTTTATATATCTGTATCATATATACATAAAATTTGTCACTCTATAGGTATCATTTATAGATATATATGTACATTTATGTGTGTATGCATGTTGTGTATGTGTGTATAAAAGCTAAATTATATACATGAATTATTTATTTGAAATTATATGAATCTTAGTGTTTACTTTCAAAAAAGGTAGGGCAGTTATAGGTGCTGCAAATGGGATAAACTGGTTACAATGTAGTGAGGATAGACTGACCTTCTAGAGGAGGCAGCAATGATTTGCATGTGGTAATCTCTGCTCTGTATTTTTTCCACCTCACTCTTCTCATTTTCTCAAGCTTGCTAAATTAGCAAGTCACATTGTGATTGATACACCTAACAAGAAAGGTCATTTAGTGAAGTCTGGGCCAGGGTATTCTGTTTGAACAGTGTGTGACATCTTCAAAATCCCTTTCTTTCCTGCAGGGAAACCAAAACCTTCATCAGCTTTGCAGTGCCAAATAGGACTTCTGTGAAAAAAAGAGTATTGAAAAATATTCACTCACCCAAACCTCACAGCACCACTGCAGGAATCTGTCTGCAGGACAGACCTCTGCAGGGATCTTTAGTGGAGCTACATCAGGGCTAAGGGCCAAAGCACTGAACTTCATTGCATTGTGAAGTACATCCTAGGAAGATACATAGGTGAAGGGCAAGGGAGGTCTGAGGTCACTAAATTAATGATTTTTTTTTCCCAGGTGATGGAACCACCACATCAGAAATGTCACCAAGCTCCTTTGGGTGAGAGAACAGAAACCTGGAGCTGAGCCCTATATTAAGACCTGTCAGCAGAAATATGACAGTGAAAAATGTTTTATCTCCAGTAGTGTTCTGGAAAATTATTTTTAAAAACACAATTTCACATTCATGTCTAGATAACACACAAAAAAATAAATCCAGGTTATTTTTTTCAGTCTCCATGTTCCAATTTTTTGTAATTCTTTTTTTTCTGACAATTTTCATGCAATTGCCTACTGCTGTTTTTAAAAGCTAACACTTAAGAGAAAAATTTCTACCTGTATCTCAGTCAGACCTCTAGAATTAATCCTTTCCTGACAAAAGAAAATGTGATCCTCCTAGTGCATGCAGTGAACTGCAGGGGAAAATATTCGTAGTTAGATCTTTAAGTACCTAATTTGCTGCTGCTGACACATGGGCAGACAGATACAGTATCTAATACTTAGTAATTAAATTGTATTGAAAATGAATGGAGGTTTGAAAATGAGTTTGTCAAGACAATGAACGCTTGAATAGTTGAAGCTTAAAGTACAGGAAGATTGCTCTTTGGGTTTCCTAATATCAATATTTAAAAAAACTAATCTTTCAATATACACTAGAGAGTGAGTAAATCAGTTAAGCACTCTATGGATTTAGTACTCATTCTACAGAATTTTGCAGCTTGTATACTGCTAGCCAGAATACAATAATAATTCAGTGTCCACTGCAGAGCTTTTATTATAACGCTGCATTACTCTAAAGTGTGCTTTTTGGTTACAACATTTTATGTGAATCATTAATTCTTATACTTAAAACTTGTATCCTTGAGCTATAAAAGGTAGGGTACATCTTCATTCCTTACAATCTGCAAAAAAATATCAGTCTGATACCCATCATTTTGGAGCAGATATAAAGAATGACAGCACCAGTTGGTTTTAGTAGCATGTAGTGCATTCTTCTTTAAAGCTATTTAATACAAGACTGCCTCCTATAAAGCTATTTAATACAAGTATGCCTCATGCTGGTTTCCATTTCCACTGATCTCTACAGCTCATCTGCTTTTAAAAGAACAGGAGCCAGATCTATTTTCAGGATATCCAGGGTAAATTGGAGATACCAAATTACTCTGGCCTGTCACAGAGCATGCTAAGCTCTATGTACTTATTGAGTTTTAGTTTGTAGGTGGCTACTGACCCTCGACACACCCCCAGTGCCAATGCTGCAGGGCTGCTCATCAAGGCACGTCTTAATGTTCCTGGTATTTGTGATATCCACCAGAAATTCCACAATAATAGCCATAAATAGAAAAATGAGGTCTTGTAAGCAATGTGCAGCTCTACAACTCTGTAGCTTGAGATCAAGTTCTTTCCTACATTTTCAAAGCAATCCAAGACAGAAGTTACTAATGGCAAAACTAACGCACAGTAGATCTTTGAGAAATTTAAGAGGCCTTTCTGACCTGAGTTACTCCCCATTTTTTTCTGCTTCATATAACAGTTCAACAAAAATGATATTTTGTTTATTTAGATCAGCCTCAGATTCATAAGTTTAAATAGAATTTTATTTTCCTGCAACAGGTATGGCTTTCTCTTTCTTTTCCACAATAGCTTTGTTTCAAGTCTCAAAAAAAAATCTCCTTGGGTTTCTTTTTCCTAATACAAAAGACAACAGTGTTGGATGGATTCTGTAACAAATAGTCAGAAGAGGCTGAATATTCAGCATCACAATTAAAATGCAGACTTTTCCTCTTTGTCTGGGCAACACTGAACTAGAGAATTGAAAACGTTCTAGGGGTAACAGGGTTAATGAATCTTATTTACGGATAACAATTTGAGGGTCTATTAAACTTCTACATCATGTGAAGATAAGCCTTGACCTAGTAAATTAATGAACAGGGGTTTCCACATGCCCAAGATAAATGCCAGGGTATAATTAGCAACCCTGGAACTCAAAGGAACAAGTAGACAGATGTGGATCTCTTTCAGTTAAATTGAACATCAGAAAGACAACAGAAATGCCTGAAGAGAGAATTCCAGAGGTTAGGATGGCTTAGAAAAGGGGTGAGAGAGATGTTTAGGATTTTTCAAGGTGCTCTCAGGAAGTTCCCATAGTACTTCATTGACATACTACACCTGTTACCTCCTAATTGCATTGAGAAATGCAGTGGGGAAGACAGAGGCCTTAAGCAGCCAAAAATTTAAGGCTGCTTCAATTTATTTTTCCATTAATATGTATGTTCTGGATTTAGTTACAATAATCTGTGATAGCAGTTTGAGAAACAAATATTCTGAAAATATTTAATATTTGGGATGATAGTATTACAAATAACATACAATTTATACTGTTGATTTACCCACAGTACAGAACTTGAAAGTTGGAAGTTTTTGCTTGAAATTCCTTATGTTCTCTTCCTGGTGCTACTCATAGCATTTCCCACAGTACGCCAGACCTTACGTCAAATCTTCTGCATCTGTCACAGTTTAGTTTAAAGAACCCACCTCCCATCTACTGCCCCTTCAATTCTCAGTCAGACACTGGCACTGAAACAAGAGCACATCATTTGAGGTAGAATATATTTTCTGTACACAGCAGGCCTTCCCCTCACAATTTCAATCATGATATTTTTACCTTAGTTTGAATAAATGCAAATTACATTAGAGTTCATTAATTTACCTAGCACTTAAAACCAAGTCACGGAATTTGTCTCCATAAACATTCTGCAACCTTGAATTTCAAAACACTGGAAAAGTGTTCTATGGAAAGAGGTGCTTTGGCTTTCTCTGAATAAATGCACTTCAGTGAACTTGTTGATGTGTGCATATATCACAGCTCTCATTGGAGTAAGAACTAGTGCACTTTTATTCTGATGTCACTTTCCAGTTTTAAAATAAAGCTTTGAACTTTGAAATTAGGAAGCCAATGATTCTTCTACTATTTCAACCTCACAGAATGCCAGAGGATCATATCCTGTGGCCACAGTTCATCAAATCACCCATGTGCTGTTATTATAAGGAGGCAGCTCCTGCATATATTAGAGTGGAGAAACAGCCCTTACTCATGAAAAATACAGTGAGAGGAAGCTAAAAGCAAGTCAGAAGGTAAATCAAAACAAAGCTCAGAAAGTGATCATGGACAGTCTTTAAATTCTCTGTTGCCCATACATTTGGAAGCCCATCCATTACATATGTAAAAGTTGCACTTTGTAAAAATATTAGTTTGCACCTGAATAAACAATAGACATATACATAGAAATTAAAGTAAATGTGTTTTTCAGCTACTTCTGTTTATTAAACTCTAATTACTATGTCTCTGCCTTAACAGCTCTTAAGAGCTAACCTTAACAGCTGTTAACATAGATTTAAATTTGGTTTTGCCCTGTGCCACAGGTCATCCTTTTGTTTTCCTTAGCTCAGAAATTTATTTCTTCCTCCCTACCCTTCTCATATCTTCTTGCAGTGCAGGGCTGACTTACCCCCTGCTTGCTTTGGTCTTCTTTAGCAATACATAACAGTGCATCAGTGCTTTGTCTGAGGAGTAGAGGAGTAACACAGCTGGAAGCTTCTTTAATCTTAAAGAAAAAACAATACTGTGGAAGAGGGTTCTTGCATCTCATTATCTAACATTCTAGTGAAGTTCTTTATAATTAAAGAAGATACTTTCTACTGAAAAAATGGTTAGAGCTTCACTATGTGTTAGAAAGATGAACACAGAGCACTGATATCCTCATTCAGAGCTGTCATTAGGTGGATTTAAATAAATTAAAACTTCCTCTGTTACCTACAATACTAAGCAGCTGTAACCCACTCTAGCTCCAAAAAGCTCCTAAATCAGAGAATAGCCAATTCTTTAGTACAACCAAGAATAATACTTGCATGTTAAGCAGCTGGCACTGATAACCTGAACTCATATAGGGAAATATATAAAACATGGGAGGAGGGGCAAGCCACTTGGGAAGAATACAGGGAGTTTGTCAAAGGATGCAGGGATGCAACAAGGAAAGCTAAGGTCTCCCTTGAAATTAAGCTGGCAAGGGAGGTCAAGGATAACAAGAAAGCTTCTACAAGTATGTTGGAGGCAAAAAAAAGTCTAGAGGTAATGTGGGCCCACTACTGGATGAAGTGTGAGACCTGGTGACTGAGGACAGAGAGAAGGCTGAGTTACTGAATGCCACCTTTGTCTCAATCTTTACTTCTAAGGCTAGCTACCAGGAATCCCAGGTCTCCAAGACCACAGAGGAATTCTGGTGGGAGGAAGTTCTTTCCTCAGTTGAAGAGGCTTGGGTTAGAGACTAATTGAGCAAACTGGACATCCATAACTCTATGGGCCCTGATGGGATACGCCCACAAGTGATGAGGGAGATGGCAAAGGTTCTTGTCAGACCACTCTCCATAATTTTTGAAAGGTCCTGGAGAACAGGAGAGGTGCCTTAGGACTGGAAAAAGGCCAGTGTTGTCCCAATCTTTAAAAAGGGAAAAAAGAAGGACCCGGGTAACTACAGGCCCGTCAGCCTCACCTCCATCCCCAGAAAGATGATGGAACAGCTTTTCCTTGCTACCATCTCTAAGCATCTGGAGGAAAAGAGGCTTAGAAGCACAAGTAGTCAACATGGATTCCCTAAGGGGAAGTCATGCTTGACTAATCTGATAGCCTTTTATGGTGATATAAGTAGATGGATAAATGAGGGAAGGGCAGTGGATGTGGTATTTCTTGACTTCAGCAAGGTTTTTGATATTGTCTCCCATGGGATACTCACAGCCAAGCTTAAGAAGTGTGGATTGAGTGATTGTGCAGTGAGGTGGATTGGGAACTGGCTGAAGGACAGAGCCCAGAGAGATGTGGTCAGTGGAGCAGAGTCTGGCTGGGGACCTGTGACAAGTGGCGTCCCCCAAGAGTGAATGCTGTGTCCAGCATTATTCATTATATTCATCAATAACCTGGACGAAGGGACGGAGTGCACCCTCAGCAAGTTTGCTGATGACACCAAACTGGGAGGAGTGGCTGACACAGCAGCAGACTGTGCTGCCATCTAGAGAGACCTGGACAGACTGGAGAGCTGGACAGGGAGAAATTTAATGCAATTTAACAAGAACAAGTGTAAGGTGATGCAGCTGAGGAGGAACAACCCCATGTATCAGTACAGGCTAGGGGCTGATCTACTGGAGAAGAGCTCTGGAGAAAGAGACCTGGGGGTCCTGGTAGACGGGGGATGACCATGAGCCAACAATGCGTCCTTGCATTGGCCAAGAAGGCCAATGGCATCCTGAGATGCATTAAGAAGGGTGTGGAGAGCAGGTCAAGAGAGGTTCTCCTCCCCCTCTACTCTGCACTGGTGAGACCCCACCTCGAGTACTGTGTCCAGTTTTG
>JANHGL010009294.1:0-55135 GCA_024611195.1 Ceyx melanurus | reverse complement strand
AATTTATAAAATTATTCATCAATATAGGGAAAGCTAAAAATACATACTACAGCAATATGTTATTTTGGAAAAATGAAATTAGGTATCCTTTTTAGTACACGCTCTGTACTTCAGACAGAATGTAGGTGGATTTCTAGTTCCTACACATAAGAAGTGTTTAGATTTTTTGTAAGTATCTCCTTATTTCTTACAAGTCAAGATACTTCTGCTTACTTAATTCCCATCTTTGCATGCTGAAAAAGAGGGTACCTTATGATTTTTTAATACCTCCAGGAATGGTGATTCCACCACCTCTTTGGGCAGCCCCTTCCATCACATGACTAGTCTTTCAGTAAAGAAATTCTTCCTAAAATCTAGTCTAAATCTTCTCTGATGCAACTTCAGGCCATTTTCTTGGGAGCTTTCCAGCCACTCCTCCCCAGTCCTGTATTGTGGCATGGGGTTCTTGTAACTGAAATGCAGGACCCATCACTTAACCTTGTTAAACCTCATACAATTGGCCTCAGCACGTCAATTCAATCCATCCAGATCCTTCTGCGGAGCCTTCCTACCCTCAAGAAAATTGTCACTCTCACACAGTTTGGTGTCATCTGCAAACTTGCTGAGGAAGCACTCAAACCCTCATCTAGATCTTTGATAAATATACTGAACAAGACCAGTCCCAAAGCTGAGCCCTGAGGGACACCACTGGTAATCAGCCACCCACTGGATTTAACTCCATTTATTAAAAATCTATGGGCCTGGGCGACCACCAGTTTTTAACTCAGGGAACAGTGCCCTGACTATGCCACGAGCCACCAGCTTCGCTAGGAGAAAGATGTGGGACACGGTGTCAAAGACTTTTCAAAAGTCCAGGTAGTTCTCAAAAGCTACAACTTACAGGAAGGTATTCATAACACATTGAATCTACCCATGTGCTTAAGCATTTAAAGGATCAGGGTCTATGCTAATGACAAAACTGATAGGCAAAACATGCAGATGGGTAAGGTCAAGAAAGAGGGAAGAAAAAACAACAATAACATTAAAATATGTTCCGTGCAGAATCTGTGAGCTGCTGCCTGCCAACCGGTTAGCAGTAGGCAGAGTTGTGTGGGCATCATGGAAGAAACAAGGCTTTCTGAAGGATCAGAAAGAGCATGAGCTTGAGGTTTGCTTGGCTTCTCAAGTTTAAGATTCATAAATGCTACATGGGAACATTTGTTTAAGGTCGATCCTAATATTTTAGAAGAATCATCAAAATCATAGCTACTGATCTCTTGTCTTCCAAATGCTTAATTGCACTAAACGATATAGCTGGATAATTTTACAATTTTAATTTAAATACTTTAGAGACAGAACAAGGATTCAGAGTAAAGAATACATGCAGATGGAATGTTCTTATATTACTTTTTTTTTTTTTCAAAATGTATTTTTAATAATATCTGTGTGGTGTCTTTATAACAGTAACATTTAGTCCTAAATATTTTGAGAAATTTGGAGAGCAGTTGATATTCATCTGGACATCTGCAAAGCATTTGATGCAATTTCCCTCAGCCTTCTCTAGACGGACAGAAAAGATGCAGCTTGTATGGGTGGTATAGGTAAGAAATTAGCTATCAAGTCACTCTCAGAGGGTGGTAATCAATGATTTTACTTTGGCTGACAGCCTGTCACAAGTGAGGTCCCCCAGGGATTGATACTGGGCCCCATGTTGTTCAACATCTTGATAAATGATTTGGATGATGACACTGAAATCACCCTCACAAAGTTTGTTGCTGACATCAAAATAGGTGGACCCGTGGACATACAAGTCATTTTTTTTAACTACTTAGCTACTTCTTTACAACATAAATTTTTTTCTCCAACTAACATGAGTTAAATATACAGGTCAACTAACCACCCACTCTACTGCTTCTACTGTACACCCACATTTTTCCCACTTTCTCTGCCATTCTCTATTAGCTGTATACAGTTATTAACCATGCATTGACAAAATTTTGTTAGTGTTTTCAATCAGTGCCACTTCATGACTTTGCCTCTAAACATTCCCAAAGGATTTCTGTGGTAGTTATGAAAAGCTGATGACAGTTTAGCTTACTGGGTTAAAATCTCTTCCTGTGAAAGCATGACTGCTCACCTGCAGTGTTTTACTGAAGATTGCACATCCTTAGCATCACATGTGGATTGCTTGAAAATTATCTTTCATTTGTGTACTCACTATGTGTGAGACAATAAGCCTAGTGCTTACAAGCATCGCTACAACAAAATGTACCAAGTTCAAATTTCTTAGATTATGTCATAAAAAGGTTATTGCTGGACCTAGAAAGCAAGTAAAAATTCTTCATTCAGTCAAAACCAGAAGCAGCTGAATACAACGCAAAAAGCATCTAAAACAGCTGATTAAAAAAAAAAAAATCCAGAAAGATAACCTTTTAATCTCAATAAAGTTCTAAAATTAAAGATATTTAAATAAAATAGATGGGAAAAAATTATTTAGGATACTCAAAATATGCATGGTTTGATTCCAGATTGGATGCAAATAAATATGACAATACCGAAATAATCCCTGTGAAATGGAAATGTCGATTTTCAAAATGTGAAGAAAAGGCTGACAGACAATGTACTGATTTAGTGTTTCTCATAAACCTTTGCCAACAAGTTCTCTATGGATCCCAGTCTTATTTTTCAGGAAGTAACAGAATGGAATGTCTGAATACTTTCTGCCCTTTTTTAGAAGTCTAGCATTTCTATTCTTGTGTTGACAACAGGAGCATAAACTCCTAACTCAGCCAAATGGAGCCTCCATCTGCCCAGATCAATAGGAGCTGTGCTACTGTGCTTATCTCAGAAAATTACACAATGCTTACTCTGTGCATTGTATTCTGATCACCTATTAATTAATTTGCTTTCCCTTTGTGTTTGGACAGCCTGTATCCAGTTCCTTCCTTATAATACAATGCATGATGAGTTGACACCATACCTGTTAACTGAGTGAGCCTTTAGGCTAAATTAACTCATCATCATCCAACCACATTAGATTAATATAGTATCAATTACTTCCAGAATTTAATTTCTATTAATTTAATAATACACTCAGCATACAAAGGATTACTGTCTTGAGAGTTTTAAGCAAGGTAGCTAATGCCAATTTCCTTCAAAGTAATCTCTCTCATGCAAATAAGATCACAGAATCATCTAGGTTGGAAGAGACATTTAAAGACCAGTTAGTTCAACCCCACTGCCATGGGCAGGGACACCCATCATGGAATCAGGTTTCATCCAACCTTAACTTGAACAGTTTGAATGATGGGGCAGCAGGTAGTAACCAGGCAGCAGACATTTTCATGGCCAAAGACATGCTTTTTTTTTTTTTTTTTAATCTTTTATTGTAAATGGAACCTTAGTAACACTTTTCCTTTCAAATATCAAAACATTGCTGGTTTTTTCTATGAGAATTTTAATGGAATAATTGTCATTTTAGATAACATTTCTATACTCCTAGTAATATGACTGCAATGAGCCAATTCACTTGGTAAATTTTTTCTGTTCAGAACAGAAAAGTTATCCTCTAGACACCCATTTCTAAGAATGAGTACACCATTCTCTGTTTATACATTATAGAATAGTTTTAAAAAAACATAGACTTTTAGAAGTTTAGGAATTGTTTATGCACAGAACAAATAGAGCAGTGAGGTCTGCATAGCAAGGTCTTTCTATCCTAGACTAAACTGATGTTGGCTACATGGAGAAGGAAATTTTGTTTTGCTTAAACTTTGGCCTTAGTCTGTAAAAAAAAAAAGGCCATACTTCATGTCCAGAAATGGGCTGAACACAACAATAAAAAACACTTATGGTCTATTTCCTTCTTTCTTCTTTAATAATTTAAACTGTAAGCCTAATACTGAAGTGTGTTCTGGTCTGTATAATTATTCAAACATATACTTGCTCTAAAATCAATAGGAGAATCATTCTTGTGCAAAAACTTTTTGGAGATGAGTAGTCATTCCAAAGCTCGTAAGTTTTTTTAAATTACACTCGTGTCAAATTTCATAGGGAAGACTATACAATCAATTAGCCTTCTCTATGCTGCCTTCCATACTGGTGAGTTTCTCTGCAAGTCAAGGGTTGACCCTAACTGAACTCTAGGTATCCACCAAAACTGCTCTTTCAGTCTACAACCTCAGCTGGAGAGGGAAGAGAAAATATAATAAAAGGTTCATAGGTGAAAAGAAGGACAGTGAGATCACTCACCAAATCCTATCACAGGCAAAACAGGCTCAGTTGGGGGAAATAAATTTAATTATTGCTAATGAAATCAGCATAAGATAATGAGAAATAAAATCTTAAAACACCTTTCCCCCACCCCTCCTTTCTTCTCAGACTTAACTTCACTCCCAGCTTTGTCTACCTCTTCCCATCAAGCAGCACAGGAGGTTGCGGAGTAGGAGTTGTTATCATATGTTGTCTCTGCCACTCCTTCCTCCTTACAGAGAGGACTCCTCACACCCTTCCCTGCTCCAGCTGGGGGTACCTACCACAGTCTTCCACAAACTTCTATAATGAGAGTCCTTCCCACACACTGCAGTTCTTTACAAAGTGCTCCAACGTGGGTTCCTGACATGAGGTGGAGTTCTTCAGGAACAGACTACTCCAGTGTAGGCTTCTCTCTCTAGGAGTAAACAGACCCTGTTAGGAGTCTGCTCCAGCATGCGCTTCCTACAGGACCACAATCTCTTTAGGGCATCCACCTGCTCCATTAAGGGATCCTCCATGGGCTGCAGGTGGGTATCTGCTTCTCCATTAACATACGTGGGCTGGAGGGGGACAACCTGTCTCACCATGATCTTCACCATGAGCTGCAGCGCAGTATCTTCTCTGGTGCCAGGAACCCTGCATCCCTCTCCTTCTACACTGACCTTAGTGTCTGCAGAGCTGTTTTTCTTACATATTTTCACTACTCTCTTCTCCAGCTGCAGTTGTGCAGTCATGTCACCCCTCTTCTTAAATATGTTATCACAGAGATGGAGATGCCACCACCACATTTCTGATGGGTAAATGGACTAGTGGTGGGTCCATTTTGGAGCTGGCAGACACTGGAAACAGGGGAAGCTTCTGATATCTTCTCACAGAAGCTATCCTATAGCCCTCCTGCCACCCAAGCCTTGCCATGTAAATCCAATACAGCAAGAAAAGCAAGCATATAGGATTTGTACAGGTTTATTCAATTGAAATAATACTATTACTACAAATGAAAACAAAAGTGAGGAATAAATGTAAAAAAGAGTTGACATGACTCCAGATAATGTTTGCAAAGACCTATAGCAAACATTGAACAAATTAAAATAGTGTATTTCTTCAGTGAGGTCCTTTCAAGTACCACAGCCTGTGTTAATTAACTGCTGTCTGCTGTCTAGTCTACTTTGATGGCTTGTGATTCCCTTCAGAATCATTGTCAGCTATCTTGGGACAGATTTCATGAGATAAAAGAAGAGAGTCTGAGCACTGGGGTCAGATTTCTGTCCATGTGTTAAGTTTTATTCAGACAGAAGACAGCACTCCAGCTTTCACAATCCCTTTTTACCACTGCAATATACAGATGGAAATTCTGCTTTCACTGCAAGAAGGGAAAATCAAGCATATTTTAAAAATTGATAAATATTTTTTTAAAAAAAGCTCCCAGAAAATAATGCCTTTGCTCTATCACTATCATTGCAAGAAATAGATCTGCTTGGATTAAACTAATGTTTTCTTTAATTTTCATTTTTTTTTATCCAATTCTGATTCCAAGTTCAAAGGAAACCCTGTAAGCACCTTGGACAGAAATGGCAGTAGGAAGACTTAACTTAGTCTCTCACCTTGTGAAAGGAGTGGGAGCAGAAGCTGAAACAACTTTTGTTGTTTCAATGATCCAGGAAGCAACTGTCACTTCAAATTGTGACTTCAAATGTGAGGTCTTCTACTTGTCTTTGCTGAGATGTAACTCACTTGACAATATCTGATCTTACCAAGCCACTCATGCTCTGGACTCCAGTCCACAAGTTTTTCTGGGAAATATATAGATTTGCTTCAGACTTTTAAGTCTAGTTAAACTGTCTCAGAGATACAAAAAAAGTTGCTGTGACTCCTAAAATCAGAAGAGACTCCTAAAATTCAGAAGATCAAAGCAGACCCACACAATGACAACAAAGTATTAGCAGAATATATGAAAAGTAAATAGATTAGTAACTTTAAAAGGGGAAAGTCTTAAGTATTCAAGTGAAGAGTTAAGGCACTACCAAGTTAGTTTCTCAAATAATCTTCTCTGTGCTTCCAGTTTTGTGTGAGAACCGAGTGATATAAACTTTTACTTCCACATGTATGGTTGTTTTTTTGTTTTTCCTATAGAAGTCACCATGGGACTCTCAGAGACACGGAAAAAATAGAGCTGTGAGTTTAAAAAATGTCCTTCAAAATGCAATAATTAAAAATCTTACTGATTCTCCCACTTGGCCTTAATTTGTATTTTGATATTCTTTTCTGTCTGCATCTTTAAGCAAATTATATGCCAAAAGTAAATGTTTGAAAAGTTCTAGCTACACTTTTTCTGGGAATTCAGAAGAAAAATGTTTTATGGTCATGATTCCTTAAATTCAGGCGTATTTAAAACTTCAGGAGGAAGAAGCACCTAGTTTTAGATGTTACTTAATTATGTGAGAAAGTACAGTCAAGTAGATATGTCTCTGATGCTATTCAGTGTTCAATGTTTTACTGTTATTGCACCATATTGAGAACAAAATCATAGAGTGTTAAGTTAGTAAATAAGGAAAAGAAATAGACTCAAAAAATACAGAAATACACAGAGAGACAGCTCTTTAAGAATTGCAGTCAGAGATTAGACCCACCACACAGTATATTCAAAAGATCCCTGTTTCACTATCTGTGCTGACAAGTAATAAACCTACCTGATGTACCAAAACAGAACAAAAGAAAAATATAGAAAAAAAGCACTACTGAACTGAGAAGTCATATATGTCCAGGAGTTATCAACAATCAAGAAGGAAATATGAAACATAAGGATGCATGACAACTACAGACAGGATTTTTACAGCAGAAACATTAGGGTTACTTCAGGAAAACTACAAAAGGATGGAGCAACAATCATCCGTCTGCTAAATACCACTTTAAAGACAGAAATTGAAAGCCCAGACTCACCCTTCTGTCTCCTGACAATGGCACAGTTCATACTTTTTCAGCATCAGTCTCATGACTATTATCAAATATTGCTTCTGGGGGCACTTCTAACCACTCATTTTCAACAGTGTCTATTTAATCCTAAATCCCATGACAAACTACGCATTTTTTCATCACTGTGGTTAAAAGAATTTACTGATTTGTGTATTAGCAGAAGTTTACTTATTCTTTCAGATTCCTCATTTTGTTTATTGCCTATCACTAATAATTTTGTGAGGAGGAAATAAGGTTATTCTTGAAACCTCAAGTGTTCCATCTCCAGACAGCATCCCTAGTACTTAGACCAAGGGTTCAAGTCTACACTGTCCAAGGTCGTCAGCCTCTAGAACAGACCAGCTAATTTCATGTTACATTGTACTTAACTCTGGGGTTTCTCTGGCCCCTGTGTAGTGTTCTTTCAACTCTGAAACTTAACAAATGAAGATGGGTAACAACATCCCTGAAACAGAAACAGAAAGATCACTTACATCCATTATTTTTTTTTAACAGTAGAAAGTAATAACAACATAAACAGGTCTAATTACATTTGAAACAAGCTTTATTTAATGAGGCTGAGAAAAAATGTCTCAGGGAATTAATGGCCCTCAAAGGAAATCCAGGTCAAACAGGTATTTGCAGACCTGTGTATGTGAAAAATTTTCAGAAATAATGCCAAAAGGGGTTTTGTAGTCATGTAAGAGATCATAATTAAAGTTATTATAGAGAAAAAAATGGTTGCCTGAACTATCAATAGATGGGAACACCACTGCAGTGTGTGGGAAGCAAAATTAACCTTCCCAATATCATCTACCTGTAGGGGTAACTGGAGGGTTGCTGTGATATGCCTCCCAAGGGAGGTTTTTCTTCAAGACATGAATTTCTTAGAACTCAGACTAACCCTTCAGCCTGATAGATATAAGGGTGGCAGACTTTAAAGATCTCTGTGTTAAATGTCTCTGCTTTTTTATCCACTTAAAGGTATCTTGTGAAATTGTTGATCAAATAACCACTGTTGTCTTTTTGTTTATGGGATTCAAGTAATTGGGCTCTCTCCTTATGCATTTACCGATGGGTGGGGAGCAGCTGAAATATCGTTGTTATTGACTGATATTTCATAGAATCACAAACAATTCAGGTCTGGACAGGATCTCAGGAAGACTCTAGTCCCACGTCCTGCTGACGGCAGGGCCAGCTCTGATGTCATATGTGGTTGCTCGGAGCTTTGGCCTGCTGGGTCTTGAAAACCTGAAATTATGGAGACTGCTTAGCCTCTGTGCAGCCTGTCCCACTGCCAGGCTGTTCTCAGAGTTGGGAAGTTTTTCATCATATCCAGCCTGAACTTCTCTTGTTTCAGTTTATGCCTATTGTTTCTCATCCTCCCATCAGGTGTGGTTGTGGAGAACCCGACTGTCACCCTGGTAACCTCCCTAGAGGCACCAAGGGGCTACTGTGAGAGGTCCACAAAGTTCACAGGTTGAACATCACAGTCCCTCAATCTCCTATCAGGGCAAGTGCTTTAGTCTCCTCCATCCCATTGAACTTGCTCCAGTTTGAGGATTTCTTTCTTGCATATGAGGTTCCAAAATTGGACATGATCTAATGAATAATGAGCAGAGAGGAATAATCACTGCTTGTGTTAGCTGACAATGCTCATTCATACAACCAAGGGATCTCTTGGCCACCTTTGCTGGCTGAGGCTTAGCTTATTCCCATCAGGCCCTAGGACCTTTCCTGCCGGGTTGCTCCCAACCTGTCTGTCCACAGCCTGTGCCACCACAATCCTTCCTCTGTCCCAAGGGCAGCACTTGGTACTTTTCCTTGCTTAATTTCAGATGTTTCCTGTCTCATTCTTCAAGACTGTTCAGGTACCTCTGGATGGAACACTACTCTCAAGAGCATCAACAGGTTCCCATCTAACTTGGTGTCACCTGTACACTCGAGAAGTTGCACTCTATTATCATCTATAGGTCACTGATGAAGTTATTAACCAGAAGATGTTCCAGGACAGGTCCCTGCAGTTGTCCCGTTGTTACTGACATGGTGGTAATGCATGAGCCAGTAGCCATGACCCTCTGGGTTTAACCAACCAAATTATTTTTTTTTTTACCCTTTTTGTGTTCATCCAGACCATAAATATAACTTGGTTACATGAGCATTGTGGGAGACAGTGTGGAAAACTTCACTAAGGTTGAAGTGATACCTACTGCTCTTCTTCCATCCCAAATATGATTAAATGAATATAATTTACATGGTACAGTTATTTAAACTTTTTTTTTAAACTCAAATTTCTCTCAACTGTATCCAACAGTTTGAAGAACTCCATTTCCATTGCAGTCCCACCTGCAAACTGAAGAAGGTTTACTAAGCAATTCCTAAGTACTTAATGAAATATAGACCTGATTTAGCCTTTTTTATGAGATGGTGGATGTAATAGTGAAATGCATATTGGGGAGTTTCAAATGACCAGGGAATGAAATGTGTTTCTCTATGGTGTTGCTCTTTCTGCTTCTCAAACATTTATTTTTTTTTCCCCACAGCAAAAAATAATAACATATTTCTAAGTGGTTTGTAATTTTACTCCTACTTACCTTCTGCTCAGCAGTAAAAAGAACAATTATGTAATTTGAAAAAGATAAAAGCCAAAGTAAAACTTAATTTGTGGATTGTTGTTAAACTTCAGAATTTTTACCTAAAGCATTTAGAAAGCTAGTATTTTCTAGAAATAATATATTTTACTCTATGTTGTATAATTTCCCAAATCACAATATGGATCATTTTTCATGGTTGTAATAGGAAGCTTATATTAATCTCTGTTAAAATGCCATAAACAATGGCACTTTAAATCTTTACTTATACATAAGTGTGATAAATTTCCCCCATTTATAATGCTTTTTAACAATTAAATTGCTAGATCCAGGTGCTTTTCGGGGTTGGTGCTTAGAACTGTAGACTCTTCCACCCCCTTAGATATTCTATTTAGGACTCATTTGAGAGGTGTTTGAGTTAGGAAAATAAATCCCTATCCAAACACTGAAGAAATCATGATTAAGGAACTTGAGCATCTCTCATATGAAGAAAGACTGAAGGAACTGGAACTATTTAGTCTTGAGAAGATGAGATTGAGAGGGGACCTTATTAATGTCTCCAAATACCTGAAGGGTGGGTGTCAAATAGAAGGAACCAACCTCTTCTCTGTAGTGGTCAGCAATAGGAAAAGGAAAAATTGGTATAAATTTGAGCATAAAAGGTTCCACCTCGACATGAGCAGGAACTTCTTTACTGTGAGGGTGGTGGAGCACTGGAACAGGCTGCCTAGAGAGGTTGTGGAGTCTCTTCTCTACAGACTTTCCAGACCCACCTGGGTGTGTTCCTCTGTTGCCTGCCCAAGGTGTTCCTGCTTTTGGCAGGTGAGTTGGACTTGATGATCTCTAGAGGTCCCTTCCAACGCCTAACATTCTATGATTCTATAAAATGTCAGTTCATTATTAGATAGTGAAGTCATCAGGTGATGAATATGCCTCTTGCCAAGAGCATTTCTATCTTGTCTCATGATTTATGTTTAGAAAAGTGTGAAGTACTGGGATTTGTATACATGACCGAGTATGTATAGCCAGACTTTTGGTGGCATTTAAAACCCTCAGAGAGACATGTACTCAGGTTTTCAAAAAGAGTGTCAAGTTGTTGGATATCTATCTATCATGAAATTTATGAGAATCACCTAAACTGTAAAGATATTTTTTACTTCCACCTTTTAAATACCTAAATAACTTCGAAAATATTACTCCTACTTTTTAATCTCTTCAGCAAGATAAATGTGGCTTAGAGCTGGGGTAATGAGGTAAAATTTTATGGCCTGTAATATTAGAGGTCAGGCTAGATGGTCATTCTGGCTTCAAAAACCCATCAGTCCCTGAATGAGGAAGCTGAAGTAACTGACGGTCTCTGGTTTTAGGCTTTCCTCTTTATTCACACATTTTCTCTGTGTCCCTCATGCTAGGACATGCTTTTCTTTTTCTCAATATATAAATCACAGTACAAGGGCCATCAGAGATGGTGAAGATCTACTTAATCATTTACCCAGTCCCTGCCAACTAGAATATAGTTCAAAAATAGATGATATTTCAGATATTAATCTGATAGTTGAATAATACCACACTTACTCTTAGCCCGAGGGCCTCTATCTTTTAACAAGTAATTTCTAGCTTCTATCACAATCTATTTTAATCATCAATATTATTCTTACCCTGGAGGGATGCCCTCCAAACCTCCTTCAGCTTGGAACTCTTTGGCATAGAAATTCCCATTCCATTAAACCAACCCTTTTAAATGGAGAAGTTGCCTCAGTTCAGTTCTGGAGGATTATTACAACAGTCACATCCACAGAGATTTATAAAGTCACTTGGTTTTTATCTCCAGTGCCTCTTGGACTTCTAGGTTCTCAATTAATAATCTTTTCATTATAGAGGTTACACTTGAATAAAAACCAAAGGTGTCATTCTGCCACAAATAATTATTTCACATTGTCCTGTTATATTTAGGTGCTACATCCTGAGACTGGACTTCTCATGTACCATCAACAGGGAAGGTGCTGAAAAGCAATAACTATAGAAAAAGCCTTGTGAAAAAAAAAATTGTCAACCAAAAACATTCACCAAATCTTCTATATTAGAAAGTTGAGGTCTAGAAAGGACAAACAAACCCAGAAACAACTCAGTGTCTGAATAAGTGAGTTTCTAAGAAATTACAGAGCATGACCTAGTAAGCATAATGAAACTGTTAGATTTTAACAGATAGGAAAGATTTTACCAATCCTGTTACTGCAAAAGAACAGTAGTAGGAAAGCTCTTTCTCTCACATATCAAGAGGAAATACTCATGTTGAAGTTTCCACCTCTGGCAAGAACTCAGAGAATAAGATTCATGTGAAAAAAAAATGCATTTGATATTAAATAGTTCATGATCCACTAATACAGTGTCCAAGTACAGCTATTGTCTATATATACATGCACACTATACAAACACATGCTTATGTGCATCCTAATATATATATGTGTGAACTTATTCTATAATTAGAAAGTTTTTGAACATGCAATATGATTAGAAAGTCCAAAGAGGTTTAATTAGCTGAAACTGCCATCTTCCATCTTAGATGACTGTGGGGACACCCAGACTGAGCATGGGATACCTGGGTCACTGGTAGTCATGTCTATCCCATCTGAGTGCCTCCTCTGCCCAGATACCCCAGAGCTGCTTCCCAAAAAAACAACCAGCACTTTCTGGGTCTGTGCATCCAGGGCAGATCAACCAGGCAAACTAGATCTACCATTCACCTTTGCACCAAGTCAGGGAAAGTCCCCTGGAGCCCAGACATATGCTTTTATGGTACCACTACAGGCTCAGGGAGCACTTTTAAGCTCTTCTATCCACAACCTTGGAGTGGTCTTCTTTCCTAGCCATAGTCTGAAACAACATGAACCTCTGGCTTTTGCTGGTCAGACTGTTGAGCTACTCAGTCTCATTCATTTTTAAATGTATACTTGGGGTCCTTGGATACTCCATGAATGTGAAATTGAAATGAAATGTTAAAGAAAATCAATGAATTAAATCAATGTAACAGAAATGTTTGTGTTCCTCAGGGAAATGCAAGTTATCTTTTGTCAAGAAAAAACAGTCAGTCTAGAGAGATGGGCAAGTCTTAGGTAGCCATGCATCAGGATAAATGTTTAGCACTTAGAAGAACCCCAGAATATTCTCCAGGACCAAAACAGGGCAGAAAGAGGTATGTTTTATGGTTTTATATGGAAACTAGGTTTGCATATGTTCTATTGCTAATATGAGGACATTGATAATTATATTGCAGATTTGCAGAAAACTAATGACAATAATAAACAAATGCCAGACTTCACTGGCTGTTCTGTTCATGGTCTCAAATACAGTGAAAAAAATACACAATTCTACAGTTTATAGGAAGTGAAGCAGATAAAAAGGAGCTTCTCTTCACAGCAGACAACTTCCCTGATTCAGTACAGAAAATGGAGTATTTTAATGATTTTTTTTCTTTTTGTGATTATCTTTTGTGTTAATGTTCAGCATCGCTGATTGTAGACATCATGTCTCATTCTCTCAGTTCTCCCTGATTTATGCTATAAAATGATTGGGTAGAAAGCAATAAATCATGTTTCCTGTCATACTGCAGAATAAATGAACCTGTTTTACTGTACAACCCACAACCCTAAGGATTAACTTGTCCTTTTCATTTAACCCAAAATAATATTTTGACCCTTCCCAAGCAAACTGAATAAAGAAAAAAGTCACAATTATCTAACACAAAAAGAAAGAAAACAGCAATTATTTTTTTTTCTGTTACAATTTATACTGTTCACTTCTGCTTCAGTTCCTGTTGACTTATTTGTCACTCAAATTAGACTTGTTGGTAACTCTTGGTCAAATTTTAGAGCCCTCAACTCATGCTTATTTAATTTATTTAAGACTGGGATGGAACTCACCAATACTGGTGGGCTGCAGTTTTATTCTAAATAACTGAATTTAGCCATGCTGCACACCACGGGTCATATGTCCTCACAAAATCATTAACAATTAATTCTTAATTTTAGTTGTCTTGGCCTCACTACATTTTCTTTCTACATAATTTAAAGGGTCAGTGATCTGCTGTTTGTATTCACCAAAAGCACTTAAGCTTTCAACTTATATGGAGATAATGTCATCAGCAGATGGATTAATGAGGTTCCTTTTCATTCATGAAATGGTTTTATGGACAGAAAAATAGGGCCAAACTGCTGCAGCTTTTGTCATGTGAATGTTTCCTTATGAATTTCAGTTTACTCTGCTGTGAGCAATAGCTTGGGAGAAAAGACACAGACTTTAGATGCTCCACATTCTAGAGAGATTTGAATGCAATAGTGGCTCTAAATACTTACTTTTTTTTTTTTTTTAATGAGGCTTTGTGGATAAAAACCTCTCAGCAAACATTAAATGGACCATCAAACGAAAACTTTTGCCACATCACTGTAAGACAGAATCTGGAGAAGTATTTTTTTAAATCCTCCTTGTAAGCATGTTTACTTTTTTTTTTTTTTTTTTTTTTTTTTGAGAGAAGAGGTCTGAGCACCCTAATCAACAAAAGCACTAGATATGGCTTTTCCTTTCCTAGAGACTATTAAAAAAAATAAGACTAGCAAGCAGACAGGAACATTTGTTTATTTAACCTAAAGGGTTAACCTAAGGGTGGCATATGACCCCTTGTGTTATTGCTGGGGCTAGTAAGAAGCCTGGAAATGCCATGAACCAGCATAAATAGGAGGAAACACTCCCTGTGATGAATGTGATTTTCTATTGATAGAGCTACTGATACGTTGTAACAGAAATAAATCTGTAGACTTTTCAGAGCTGAATCTAATACAACGGTTCCTCTTGGCTAAAAGCAATCCCAATAGGCTTCTCAAGATTTGCCTTCGTCGTTACGGTGAAGGTGACCCTTCCCCAGGCAGAGACTAGCAGTCTGATCTAAAGAAACAGCAAAAAGAGTGAAAGTGTGCTGAAATGGTTATAAGAACAATGAAATCTGAAGGATTATCCTAGTGAATCCAATGGCTTTTATCAGTCAATTTTATCAGTCAATTTTTATAGTGTGCTGAAATTCTGGGGTGGAACAGGCCATATTACTCCTTGTTAAGCAACATAGAAACATAGAAGTGTATGTGGATTGTATGTGTGTGTGTGTGTACTTGAATAAGTGTGTGAACATATACGCTACTCAACATGAAATGTATGGCCCTATATACACAGTCTGTAAACAGTTAACTGAAAGTCTATTAAGTAATTTCTCTAGCCAGCATGAAATAATCAACTTCCCCTGCTTTCTTTTTTTTTTTGTATCCTATTTACATCTTTTCATAAGGAAAAAATGTAGCCAGTTGTACAGAGGGAATATAACACCATCAAAATAATACAAGTGTTGAATACCTGTTGACAACTCCTGGTGATGTTCGTGAAGATCTTGATATAGAGATATTAATTTGCATGCTCATCCTACAGATAGATGTACTAGTGGACTTCTGACAACTTAGATATGCTGCTAAGACAAGCCCTCAAGGAGTAACACCAACCCAATTATACCTAATGAATCACTTAGACTTCTTGATCACTTTAGCCTATGTTCTCTTTCCTGGAGATTTATATTCTACTTCTACTTTGATCTATGACATGAAGTAACTTTTTCTTATACCTGAGTACTTTCAAGTTAGAGGAGTACATTTAAATGCAAAAAAATTGCACTTTTTTTGGCTTTTTTTTCTTTTTAAATTATTATTATTATTTTAATATTAGCAGCAACCCTTCAAAATCTATGCACTTTCTATGATTATCTTCTTGGAATCAAGGAGATTCTGACCCTCATGTAAAAACGTAACATTCACACTTGAGAAAAAAAATCAGCAGCCTAGGGAGAAAATGCCTTTCATGTGATAGAATAGTAGTTGTTTCTTTTGTTGCTATTCTAGGAAATATTTTCTAATTAGAAAAGGTAGGGGGGAAACATAGATAATAGTAGTCACCCAGGCCTGTCAAATCAAAAACAAGTTTGTATTTCTTCATATATGATTGATGTGTATATAGTAGTGTACTTTGTTTTAAGGTCAAAAATTGGTATGATTTAAGCTAGATGAATTAAAAACTCCCTGAAACAAAAGTAGTTTACCCTAGGCTAAGTACTCTGTGGTCTAGAATATACATTATTACTTTATTAGAAAAAAATATTTTTTTATTATTTCTTTTAATGTAAAATATAATCTGTCACTGGATTGGTGAGAAACACCAGGTTTCGGTAGTTTTGGTCTATTATTTTGTTGTTTCTGGATGATTATGAGAGAATGAGCTGAGTATGGGCACATACTTACTAGATTCAATTTATCTCTGTTTCTTTAACTGATCGTGAGGAAAAAATTGTGATGTGATGGAAATAGATTTCTAGACTTTCAGAGCTGAATGTAATACATTGTCAACAATGAGGTAGAGTAAAACTGCATGTTTTGCACTGCAGCAAGACAATTGCCTCAGGCCTGCAACAGGCATTGAAGCTCCACTGCTTGTGTACAGTTGTTTCTCAGTCAAGGGAACAGTCTGAAGGATCTGCATAAAGTAGTCAGAAGAAATGCTCATTTCACTGATGGATGTTAAAATCTGGCTCTCCTTGGGCATAGAAACTTCAAGTTTAAGCAACACCTGGATTTCAGCAACCTAAGCTGTCTCATAAAAATACGTGTGTTTACACTGCTTTCAAAAGTCCAACAAGAGCCAGTGTTTTCGTTTGAGGGTATTTTTTCTTTCTATTTTTTTTTTCTTCCTTTAGTTGGGAGAGTACTGTCTCATTTTCTTCTAGTAGTTAGAGCACTTGTCTTGGAACTGTATCATCAGTTCTCTCTTTTTTTTTCTTGCCCAGTGAATACCCTAATCACCCGATGGTGGGCTGTTCTGGGCAAGGAAAATGCTAAGAATATATCTAAGTTATATAATTTACCTCATTCATTTTTGTTCTAGTGCCCACTCCCAGCAGGTGGGAAAGGCAAGAGTTTATCCAATAAAATACTCTCGCCTCTGCTGCAGTCCTTCAGTGCAGTCCCAGCACACTTTGTACACAAAATGTCCTCTGCTCATGCTCTACATATATATGTAATTTCATACTATTAGAAGTAATACTCCAGTAAAGTGCAACACTGCCCTCACCCACTTTAGACATGTAGAACTGAATCCTGCACACTCTCACAGAGACACCCACTCGCATAAACAATATTATTTTTGTATAACAATGCTTTCTGACTTAGATGTCTTAACAAAACATGGAGTAATTATTGATACCTACGTAATGTTGTTTACTACTAAAATGGTATTTAAAATATTCTGGCAGTGATTTTTTTGTCTACCTGGCAAGCCCAACTCAACTACAGCTGGGAAACTGGTGTTGTTTTCAGGTGACTTCCTAGCTAGTATCACTTACCTCACCACTTTAATTCTATTGTCTTTTAGAGCAACATGGAGGTAAGCAAGTATATTTACTTAAGACAATGATTCTAAGACAACCAGTTACAAGCATAAAAAGAACACATTGTTTTACAGGCCTTACACCTTATTGATGATTTAATTAGCTCCCATTTAACCACAAACACAGTTTGATGGATGTATTCTGTTCTTTATTGTGTCAATTAGCATCGGGCAACATGGTGCTTGCTAAGATTCTCTCATCTGTTGCAGATGTCAATGCTCCTCAGTGGTCATATTCCACAATATATATAAGGCTTTCTAGAACTGGTCCTTGTCAGCTCTTCCTAGCTCTTCTTCTCTGAGAATAAAGATGATACTGTAGTTATTTGCAGGACCCTGAAAAGTGATCCAAAATAACCTCTGCAGAGGGAAAGGAAAGCTTGAAGTAATCAATAAACAGTCCAAAGTCAGTATCTTCCAAAGTCTTAGACTGATGTAAAGCCAGCATGTTAAAATGCATGTATTTTCCATTTGTTTATAGAGGTGTGGACAAGCAGTCACTGGGACAAAAGACCTGTTGGACTTTATGGAGGACTGAAAAGACAAGGCCATCTTAACTGGTGTCAACTTTCACATTCCCATGTTCAGAGAAGCCTAGTACAACTAGTAACATCCAGGAGCAGTGTATTTTAAAATGAACAAATCCACAAACACAGGGTGAAATGCTGATCCTTACACTTCTTGATTACTAATTAAGAAAAATTAGTCTGACCAGTGGGTACCTAAACCCTAATATTATTACCTTAGCTATGGGTGTTCATTTCCAACAACTAGAACAACAATCACAGCCTTTTATTTGTCTACGCTTCTTTTCTGACAGATTCACTTCATTGATAAAAGGGAGTGCAATTTTCACTGTGTAACTCACATAAAAAAAAACATTACACTAATATATTTGCCACTTCTTGCAACTATATGATTTTATGCACTGTAATGACTGGTAACAAACTGTTGGCATTTCTATCTTTTCTTAGTGAAAATATAAGACAACTTTGAAAATAAAAGAATAAAGCCTCATATTGCCTCTTCAGTGTGTCTTTCAGTCTTCCACTTTGTCACACAGAAAAGGCTTCCTCTGACTGCAGCAGGATGTCTGTGTTCAGAACTGGAATACAAATTCCAACACAAAGGCAGCAAAGATATCACCCTCCTTTATGATACCTTCTCTAGGACTGCTCACATTAAATACCCAGTAAATTTCTCAGCACTCCTAAACCTGAAATGAGGCTATGAGCTTCTGGGCTGCAGCAGAACTGAGACTCAATCACCTTTGTTTGCAGACTGTCCTTACTGAATTTAGTATCTGAGTGGAGCATATCCATATGCACCAATTCATAGCATTTTACATAAAAAAAACCCTAAGTAATTATGCAGGTTTCTATAATGCATTATGTAAACTATGAAAAGTAATCTTTTTCAGAAAAAGGAATCATTAGTAATAAGGATAGAATTTCTAATACTTAAAGAAAGCTGTTCATTGGGACACATTTAGTGAATTTTCTGGTAAATATTTCTTCTGTAGTATTAAGTGCAGCCAGAATATATGAAGAAAACGTCCTCACCAGAACTGAAACAAAGACACCATACAATCTGAATTGAGAATTAGTGTTTTCAGGAAATCAAGGGCTTCCTGAATAATTAGCATACAGCTGCTAATCACCCTGTAAATTGTTGTTACAACCCAACCTAACCCTGCCAATACACTTCACTAGAAATTACTGTATTGTTTGCTCATTTCAATTCCCTATAAAAGTGAAATGATAAAAACCAGATAGGAAATAGACAGGCTTCTGTCAGGAAATCTCTCAATTTTGTGCCTAACTTGGGGACTGCGTTTATTCTCAGGCCAAGGGAAATAACAGCTGAACAAATGCAAGGGTGAAGTCCTACAGAACTTAGCCTTTTGACAGTTACAGTAAAGCCTAATTTTACTGCTGTCATGAGAGGCTTCTCACAGCTTCTCTTCTAAATCCTAAATAAATTAATGACATTACAATATAAAGAAATAATTCTAAAACATAAAAAAGAGAGAAAGAGAATTCTAATGTTTAATATTACCACCTTCCCCTCCTCTGCTCTCTTATTGCCCTAAGAAAAACATGTGAATCCACTATTACATTTAAATCCTGTCTGTCACATGGGATGTTTAGGAAGAAAATGAGTGTTTTCCACTGGCATTCCTATTAAGAATGTTGTCAAAGAAAAAACATTTGGGAGCACTTTTTTGTTATCTCGCATTGGTTTGTGCAGCACCTTTCATCTAAGAGACAAGAAAGCGGATGAGAGAGAGAAATTAAACTGCTGGGAAAGATTCTAACATATTTTTTTTTATGAGATTTAAAAAAAAAAAAAGAGTGAGTTAATGAGGTAGAGAAATATAGCAGTGCTGTCCCAGACAGTAAGCACTATACAGAAAAAGCTCTTACATCAGAAGTGGTGTGAGTTTGTTAAGGGTCAGAGAGAAGGCTTATGAGTAGATGCAGAAACAACATTAGAAAGTATGAGATGTGGTTCCCCTTGACTATACCCTAGTTTTATTCATTTTCCCTTTGTGACAATCAGTGCCATCAAGAATGAACATTATAAACTCGTTGGTGCTTCAGGGGCTTCTGCTCATTTTACTGTTTTTGGCACTGTGTCCAAGTAGACCTGGGGAAACCCATCCAGCAAATATAAGAATCAACAAAACCCTTCATCTAAAATGCAAATTAACCTGAATGTACCCATTTTAAACTCATTCAAAGTCTATGGCAAATAGGTTACAACAGCCTCAGTTCCTACCAGTTTTCTTAACTAGAGCATTAATTTGGGTAAAAGAGGGTGTGAATTTTAAGTGTCATTGAATAAAATGAAATGGCTACACTTCATTTCAGAATAAAAATGCCTTCTTCCTATTTAGTATAAACCATTTACTAGTCAGTTTATCAGTTATCTGACTGAATCAAAACCAGGAAACAAGCTAACAGGTTTCTTCAAAGATTTCTTCTGTTTTCATCTGTTTCACCGAGTTGTCAGTTACAGTGCTGTATTATCTTCTCCATTTTGACTGGAGTGCTGTATTTGCAGAAACTCCTTCTATGTCAGTAGATTGTTTCCGCATTTCTGTGTCCAGATATGATACCATCCCTTTTTCTGTCCCCTTCAGACTTTCCCTTTCCTCATAAGGAGCAGGAAGCCTGTAACATTGCACCTGGCATGGCAGATGCCTGAACTAGACACCCCAAAGGGCAGACTGCACATATCAGCCAACATAAATTAAGTATACAGTGTCTGCATTCTGCTTTATTATTGCAAAATCTTTACTATTTAGGAGTATCTCCTCTCATTTTTTTTCGATGCATATCTCAGGCAAAGTGACACCACTTCTCAAGGAATGTAATGTACAGACATCTGCTTTTCTCTTTTTGTAGTAAACAGTTGCCCTAAGGGCCCTTTCTGTTAGAGTCTGTGTAAGCAGGTTTTGCTGATATCAGTTGGTTTGGATGAAAAATTATTTGGAATTCACAACTTTGCAACTTAACCTGTCCTTCATTCTCCCTCTGGCTTACCTCTGATGGCCTTTTGAACAGATGCTTCAGTCTTTCAGTAAGGAGTTTAAAAATCTGTGGTAAAATCTATCTCTGCTGCTTCTAACTTACAACATATAATAAAGAAACAGCACTGGCACTACAATCCAGGATGTAATAAAGTATGAAATAAAATCTAAAAGATTAGATCAGTATGACCTGTCTCCTCTTTATATTGCACTTTTTTGAGGGGCAGAGTTTATTAGTGTACATAACAGAAAATAGCATAAAACTGAAACTTTGGTGTTTGCTAATTATGTAAAATGTTCATTAGATTTAAGAGAGATACAATTCCAAAAAAAAAGAGGACTGGAGGTCATAATGTGTTTGAATTTAATTGTTTTAATATTTCTGTTATAAGTAGAAAAATCCCAGATCAAGACTACTACTAGTAGCTAAAGACTTGTGAATTCCACCTAAATTATTGCTGGATGCAATAGCTAGAAATAATAGAAATGTGTAATAAACAAGCAAGGATAAAGCCAGGATAACATTTCACTGACTTCCCTGTACTTGTTGGAAGATTTTTGTCTAGACATTTGCCCTCTTTCACTATCATGGCATGACAAACATTTGATGAGAACAAATATTTGAAGACAAGATGCCAAGGTTAACAGACAACAAATATATCTGCTTTTCTTACATGAAAGTGTAGGAATGATTACATTCTTCCTCAGAAAGGAGTGTTTTTTGCAAAATAAATTTGTGTTTCTTTTTCTATTTAGAATTCTAAATTTCTATTTCTTCTCTAAATGTTTGCAGTTAATTTGTGAGCAAATTAATAGTGATAAATTTATGGTCCCATACAAAGCAAAGAAACACTTATGAAGAAACAGACTACAGACTCTAAGGAATTATTTTATGCTTCTAATTTATATTAGAAAAAGTAATACTTAAACACACTCAAGATTGCCAGGAATTATTTCGTCATAAAATAATTTAAAATATAGAGACAGAAAAGGTGAGCTAAAATAAAACTGGCAAGCCATAAAAGCTGCTTTCCACTGTGCTCAGTCAGGGGTTGGACTAGATGATCTTCTAGGTCCCTTCCAACCTCTAACATTCTATGCTTCTGTGATTCTGTGAAAATTTTACCTACCACCCTAAACATACTCAAGCAAAACTGACAAACTTTCTTCGGTATGGTGTTTAAGTTACAAGCTTCTGGAAATAAGATAATAAGACTTAGAGTTTTGAAAACACTCCAAAAATGTTGTATTCGTGGTCTCTATGATATATTAAACCTAGGTTAAGATGTGAAGACTCAGGACAACACTATGCTACAGAAGGTAAAATACTGCTCCACTGACTGCTTGGTACCACAAATTTAAATCATACTCCAGTGCCTTCTTCATCATATTTGGGGAAAACACAAACTAGATATTTATTGTTGTTCCTTTCCACAAACCATTATTGCCCTTCCTCTTTTCCCACTAAATTTAGAAGTACTACTTTCTTACCACAAAGTAAAATTAAGCCCTTGTTTTAGCCCTTGGGCTAAAAAAACCTCCTTCTAATTTAGTATTTTAGCTTCAGAGTAAGTACGTTAAGGAAGAGTGCCTGAGTGGCTTTCAAAGTAAGATAGTTTGAATTGATTAGCTCTCTTCTGGGGCATGTGCCTCTTTCACTAGAAAAATAACATTATTTTGACAACATTTTTTCCTCAGCTGTAACTGAAATTACTGTGAAATGAGAGTTCAGTCAGTTTATGGCAATTCTGCCCCAAAATCCTGTTAAACAATAATAGGATTTGTTTCTTAACTGCCAGTTTCTGTTTTTGAAAATACACCCCCATGTGCTCTGAATTCTCAGAACAAATTTTGATTGATTTTTTTCTCATCTTTCTCCTTTGAAAATAAAATTCTGATTAAACTGCATCCACTCAGCTTGTTTTTCAGATGTATAAAACTGTGCCCACCAGGAGCTTAAATTATATGTCTAACTTCAACCAGAAGCGATTCAGTTTGTAGTTCTTAAAATAAATATTCACTACAAGTTAATGCAAGAGGTTTAGCTATTTATTTATATTTTTAGGAATACTTATTCTAGAATTAAATAATCTTTAGAAGTTTCATTTTTTATATATTCCATACATAGAGGGTCTTTGAAAGAGAAAACTCTTAAAATTTTTTGTGTAAGATAAAGAGGATAGTATGTACCCAGTCTAAGACAGGATTTTTGCTTAGTGATTTTGAATGCTTATTAGGGAACACTTTATGAGTATGAACACTAAACCAATTCCCTTTCTTAATGCTAAAATTTTCATGGTTTAGCTTTCAAGAGGCTTAGATAGTTATTTCCATCCATTTTTATAGAAGGAAGTGAATAACAGAATTAATGTTGTATTTCAGTTAGAAACTAAAAGAAATGAAAAAAAAAAAAAGACAAAGAGTTTAAAAGAATGAAAGAAATGTTATTTGGAATGATAAATGTGTTCGTTTGTCAGGCAAAACAACTTTAGTCCAAGTGTTGAGTCCTGTTCTGCAGGTGTAGTAGTAGAGGTACAAGGACAGCAGTTATGGGACATCCCTGCTTGAAAGGTAGGATTCATCAGGTAGATTTTCAAACTAAATATTAATCACTTAAGAACACAACATGTAAATGAAGACCATACTCTTATACTAATTATATGAAATACCAGCACCTTAATCAGAGTTCCTTCACAGAACATAACCTGTCCTCTTTAGCTCTATAACCTAATCTTTCATCTTCTATTTTTTAGTCAGTGGTTCGTTAGCCAATAATAATTTTGGTGTATATACTTTTTTTTGTGTGTGTGTTTGACATTTCTAAAACTAACTCTTATTACAGACTGTTACCTGAGACAAGTCTTTATGAAAATCAGACAACACAAGTGTACCTGTAAATGCAAACACATAAATTGTAAACGTCGGAAAGCAAGAAAACACCGAATGAAATATTGGTACTCTTCTAAACTATTAAATAAAAGATTACATAGTAAGGAGATGGAGTGAAAGTGAGTCAGGAACAAACAGGAATACATCTAATGGATCCTATATATTTCTACAGTTTTGAACTAAGACAAGGGTTATTCTTTCTTCTTATAAACAGAAAGTCAGCTTCTTTGCTCTCAGAAAAACACAGAAATTAGTAAATAGAATCCAATACTAGAAAATTTTGCAGAATTATAAAGGGAGATACTTAGTCACTCTCATTAGCTTTTAGTAACAACCTTCTGAGTTTGTGAAATGAGTGTAACAAGTTACAAATGATGCATGAAATTAAAAAGTCCTGTTTACCCTATAGAGTTTTCATCCATGGTTTACAATGCCCTACTGCAATATATGCAGTAATAGGTTGCCGGACCTAGCCAAAATGGGTAGTTTCTCAGCCTAAAAGGAACTGTAAAAATACTGTAGGTTTGTTGTTTTTTTTTTTTTCCCGCACAAACTACTGTTTTTCTTTTGTACAGGAGCAAGTATCTCAAATTCATTTCCAAACTTTACCATGCTTCACACTATTCTCAAATAGGTAGACATCAGAAGTCCACATTAAAAGTATAGGCTGAAAGGCACAGGACTGTAGCAGGCATCAGAAAAAGTCAAACCAAACCAAACCACAATTGACTATTTGTGACATACTATCTCATTGGAACACACATTAACCCTGACAATAAATCCAGGGCTTACAAGAACAAAGTTCAGCAACATGGTTCTGTGCTTTCGTGGTAGATGTTGATGTTTAAAAGAAGGATTTCCCCTGATACATTTATGCTGGTTTTGGCTGGGTTATAGTATATTTTCTTCATAGTATCTGGTATGGGACTTTGGTTTGGATTTGTACTGGAAATATTCTTGATAATACAGGATTGGTTTCATTGTTGTTTATCAGAGCTGCACAGAGTGATGGCCTTTTCTGCTCCTCATACCACTGCACCAATGAGTGGGATAGGAGCGCATAAGAAGTTGGGAGAGATCACAGCTGGGATAGCTGAGCCCAACTGACCAGAGGGATATGCCACACCATATGATGTCATACCCAACATAGAAAGCTGAGGGAAAATATATTTCTACTTTCTCCAGCTAAACAACGTACATAACATTGTAAATGAAAAATAGATTCAGAATCTTCAGCTGTCTTTAAAAGTGTCTGGATGCCAGAGGAAGCCTTTCAAATACTTACCTAAGACTGAAAAGTTTCTAGCCTGCAAAACCTTCAGGAAAAGGAAGCTCTGAATCTTTTCAGAAAACTTGGGCAGGACCTCAGGCTAAATACTGTTTAGATCAATGCTCCTTTATTTGTGGTTTGCTTTAGAAAAAAAATCCTTTATTTTCTCTCTCCTCTTACCTATTCTTTGACTTCTAATCCCTGATATTAGTGGTGTTTCATCTTTTTTCTTTTTCTCTCCTTTTAATCTCTAGAATTTACCTGTTGACATTCTATTAGTCTAACACCCATGTAATTCCTCAGGTCACATCATAAATATATTTCAAGCATATTGCAAATACAGCCTGAAATGCATGAAAGTTCTATGAAATACAATCCTGGCTACTACTTCCTTAGGGCTCCATGTGGTGGAAAGAGTCAAGATTTATAACAGCCCCAGCCTGCAACTCTTTAGTCTGCATCTAATGTTGCTTTCTCCTTAAAGAATCAGTATAGGAAATTTGTTCAGGGCCTGGTATTATACTTTTATACATTCTTTCCTCATGTAAGTTAACTATGGTTGAACATGCAGGCACTTCAGAAAATTTTAATGACATTTATGGCATCGTCATATGCCTTGGTGCCAGAAAAAATAAACTCTGAGTCAGAAGCTTATAAATAAAAAGCCCAGTAACATATACTTGTTGGACCATCATACAGATAACTTTTATCTCAGATATCAAGAGCACTTCTGATTAAGTAATTCAAATCACGGCAAAAGCAGAAAAAGGGCTGTGCAAAGAGGGAAGATTCTGCAACACAGAGACACCTGTAATGCATTTGTTCTCAAACTGATCCTTATTTACTAGGATTTTATGATGATTTTTGTAATTATGACAATCAATTACTTCCAAGGATCTTAACATGATGAGAGCCTTAAACATTAGACACAAACTAGACTATATAATCAACAATACATACTTCAAGTAATCTACACTGCAATCATAATCACTGATGATTAATGTACATTTTAAAGAATAATTACTTATCAATGTTATTTTAATATGTGAGGAGGTTTTGCTGATCTTTAAATTCACTGCAATGCCCCAAATTATATGCATATTCGATTTTTTTAATGTATATGTTTTTATAAATTAAATTGGAAAGTTACAAAATACATACAGATCTTTGAATTGCTTGTAGTTCTAGAGGTCACATTATAATTGCACACATTATTCCTTTTGCTTCCAAATACACATATTTATAAAAGTCTGCAGAGTTATTAATCTGTAATTTTCTCCTCTAATTTATGCTCTGGTAATAGAGAGTCTAATGAAAATACATATTTTGCACTTTAATTCTAAAGAAGACTGCTACTGAAGGAAACAGATTTATCTCCCATATAGAAACTGCATAGCAACTCCACAGAGCATATCCTATACCAGTAAAACCCAAAGCCTGAAGGATCTGCTGTCCAGTGTACCCTTTATGACAGTTGACATTGCTTGGGCACTTTTAGGGGTTTTTTTACATGATGAGAAGAGGGTTATCAGGAAAAGATCTTAAAACAAAAAGCTTGATGGGTGAAGTTATCAACATCTTCTTTAGCTTATAACACTTTCCTGATAATCCACAAGGCAAAATATCACATGTCCACAAGGAGCAAAAAGTTGAGTGCAATAGGAAAAAAACATTCATCAAGAAAAAAAAATTGTCAGTTTTTCCCATGTGTAACATGCCAGCAATTTGATCATTGCCCATTTATATCATGGAGCCATGACAAATTAAAAAGTCTTCTCAGTGTGTCCTTGAATATTTTTTCTGGTTTTTAACCTTTTAGTTAAGACTGTAGGGCATGGCAAAGAGTCTAAAACAGCACTTGACCAAAGAGCTGTGGGAATATACATGGTACCTTCCCAGCACCAAACCTCCATGCTTCTGTAATCAGTTGTTCTTTCACTAACAACGACATGTGCCATGAACTGCTAATGTCAGGCTTTCCTACTCAAACTGGTTTGGGTTTTCTCCTACACTAGTGACAGAAAAGGGGTAAAGGAAGGAAAACAGTGAAGTAAAATAGAGAGGATTTTCTAGTTTTGGAAGAACAAAGTTTGGTTTTTTTTCATCAAAAAATTCCAAATTAAAAATATAGCAGTATCTATGTAAACTTAGCCTGGAATATTCTGATACCTTCTGACTTCTGAAAGGAACACACTGATTTCCTAAGCTTTCCTTAACTGTCCCCTGCAGGAGCAACAGTAACTTCATCACAGATAATAGCCATCGAGAGGCCATACTCAGCTGCAAGGTTTATACATGTGTGTGGGACAGAATTCTTGCTAATTGCAAAAACTATCATTTGAATGACGCATCCATTAACTAGTTGGACTTGCAGGAGGTTGAAAGCCTTGACTGAGACATGCAAAAAAAAAAAAAAATAAAAAAAAAGAAAGAAAAAAAGAATATTATTTCTTTTGCTTCTTTTTCCCTCTTTTCTCAACCTCATAATTAGAAACTCTCCCTTCTGTAATGGATGAAGCGGACAGTGACACTTATCTGTAGCAAACATTGAAAAACAGTGTTAAATCCACGAGCAGTAATGAAAGAAATAACAGTAAAGAAAACGTCCTTCATCTGAAAATTAAACAGAAGCTGAATTGTCTCAGGCTTTGCAATTACTGACATAAAGACAAAAATTACATGTGGAAGTGATCCAAGAAATAGAACTATTGCTCTACAGAGCCATTTCTTTCCTTGTGGTACAGATTAGTAAACCAAACTATTGCTCAGTTAAGTAGGCCCAGCAGCATTGTAGACAATGCATGGATTTATAAAAATGCTCTTCTAGCATTCAAATTTCTTAAACATACTTTCACTTTGAGTGGTTCTTAAGCAAAGTTTAGGAGTGATTGCCATCTATCCATATAAACATTAATACATTAACCTTGTGAATTGTTGAAACAGTGAGCAAGACTAGCTGAATTAAAAACAGACAATTCACTTAGTAAAGCAGGAAGGGTGTGGGAAGTAGAAGCATTGATGTGAGGCCTATGTTCAGAAGCTAACTGAATAAGAACTGATATTTGATAAGTATGAACTTAGCCATAATTTGGTGAGCTAAATAAGGACCTCAGCCTCAACTAAGTTACTGTTGTTATTCTGAGTCTAATTAAATTAGAAATTAAATTAAAGAATGAAATAGCAGGGCAGTTAGAAATAATGTTTTAACTACTGAATCAATTGGGACGTCATTCTGGGAAACCAGAAACATTCATACTTTAATAAACTACTTTACTACTTGTTATCCAAGTTCTTACTTCATGGGTAAAGAAGGCCAATAGTTAGAGAGTGGTAGACTTACTCAATGATAAAGGTATCATTCCACATGTTCTTCTGCCACCCCAGATTTGGCATCCACCCTGCACATCTGGGATGCTTTAGTGAGTTTCTTAAACTTGGCTCCTTATCAGCACAACTTGGAAACTACATCAGAATATGTTTAAATAAAACTTTTGTCTGGTGTTGCCAATAAGTACTTACTGAAACAGGATGAGCCATGTGTTTAATCAGGATAATAATACTTTGATTAAAAGGCTAGGAGAAGTTAAACAGAACAAATATTTTTAAGAGGAATAATTTCTAACTATATTGATGCTGACTGATAAATTCTTGAAAGATACCCGAGTCCAAATATCTCTCTCTGTTGTAAGGAAAGAAATTATAAAATACACTAAAAATAATTGTTATCTTTCAATATACAGAAATGTTTTTGAGAGCAAATATTCAATTCATCTACAGAAAAAACAACAACAACAAAAACAACCAAAAACCCCATCCCAAACTATATAGGATGTCTCAGTTAATTCCCTTTTACTGGTCTAAAACACAAACCCTTTCCTCTACAGATGCACATGGCCTTCCAAACATGGCAAAAATAGGTATAACATCAGCACTTGATGAACATTAGTCTCCAAATTAGAACATTAGACACAAATAAAAGCATCAGCTAATGCTGAGTGTTAGAAAGTCAACAACATAATTTCTATAAAAATTATCTACAATGAAAGAATAATAGATTTGTAATGGAATATCAATCTAAAGCTCTTGTAATTGCATTGACAATAAAGCATGGCAACGGTTAGGAAAAAAATCTGTTTCTCAAGTTCTACATCATTATAGCAGGCATCTTTTGCACTGGCACAAACTGTTCTCCTCAGAGTAAAATATAACTTTGTCTTTCATTAGTGAGAAATACTTGAAATAACTGCAAACAGTTGAGATGAGGTCACATTAATCTTCTTGTGCCTGAGTGAGAGGAGTTCTGAGTATGGGACCTGATCATTTACATTCAGAAAGGCCTGACCAAGTCTTGCTTCTGGTATCAGTAAAACCAAGAGCAATTCCAAAGTCCACTACACTAGAGTTCTCTAGAAAGTGAGGTTACTGTGCACGGGGCCCCATACTTAAATAATTTCTCACTTTAATTAGCTACATTGAAAACATACAAGTTGAACCTTAATTAACATTAATTGTGTATCAAATACTGATTGGGCTTATCAGCAATAAGCAGAAATCAGCAATAAATAACTTTAGCTGCACATTTGCATATTCACATACAAGTAGAGTTATCAATCAGAAAGGGGTAATTGCTATATCTTTTCTTAAAAAAAAAAAAAGAAAAAAAAAGGAGTATCATTACTCTAGGATATACTGGTTCTGAATCCTCATATTGAAATCTAATCAAGTCCTCTGCAAACCTAAGAGTTTTGCTTCTGCACTGGTCTGACTCATGTGGCTTTTAGGAAACTATAAAAATAGCCTCCAAATTTCTCCTTGATTAGCAGTACAAGCATCTGCCTTTTTGCTTTCTTCTTTAGAGCTTACAGAACCCATGTTAAAACTTCTATGTGTTCTTCATGATTGGATATGTCAGACAAAACACTCAAGAAGAACCATAGAAAGCTACATTTTTACCAGAATCATGTGGGTTGACAGATCATGTTACACGCAAAAACTAGTTATAGAAAAAAGTGAACACACCATCTATACAAATATAAGAATTCATTGTCCGGTTACTTTTTTAACCACCCAATCAAACAAGTTATCTACTTAAGAAAGAAAATGTTTTTTATAATACCATTCAATACCTATACAAAGCTTTCTCTTCACACTCGTTCTGAATCCTGAGGTTGACAGTTTGATTCTTCATCAAGAAGAATATTGTAGATTTAAAAGGGAGTTATCAACATTCTGAGGTCTGAAGTGGGAGGAGTTTGATCATAGTGATGGTGGTGGGGTCCTTTTCTCCTCAGTCTTGGTGACCACTTGGGTCATTTTTGCTTGTTTGCTTATAGCAACTTGCTTCCTCCTTGTTATTTCCCAGCTGCAGCTTGTCCAACACACTCCCCTGGCCCCCGTTAGCTGTTGTTTAATCTTTTAAAATACATTGGATTCACAGAATTTACGCTAAACCAGTTGAGGCTATAGTCAGTTGACTGCTAAGCTGTTGCTAAAAAAAACCACTAAAATCAACTCTGTTCAAGGCAGACCTATACAAGTCCTGAGGTTCTCCACTGCTGGATCAATACAAAGTCTATGGCCTATTTTACTAATGCCAAAAATTATATTAGTCAGGCTACAGTTGTGAATGTGCTTCTGCCCAGCACTGCCCAGTGGAAAATAGCCTATTTATATGCTACCTGGGGGCTTCTCAGAAGTGCATGAAGACAGATATTGTTTGAAGAAGAATAGTTTCCTTCTCCACTGTATAATATGAATTTAAATTAATTTAGCAATCCTATAACTTACCTTGAAAAGATATTGCACACATCACAGAGTTCAAGACTTCATTACCTCAAAATGTCAGGAAAAGTCATGAATTCTCTCAGGCCCAGAAGATAAAAACTGAAACCGGTGACATTATGAAAACCTCCCTTGTGAAAATTAGACAACTAAGGGATTTAACCTTGCATTCTTCTTGGACCAGTTGGCATCATAAGTATGAAGACAGGACAAAATTAGAAGAAAAATATGTTTCTGTATATTAATGATAATCCAAAAAGTGTCTTTCACCTCAACAAAACTTACAAACAGGGCAAATAACAGATGGCTTATTCTCCCCTTGGAGAAAAATTCAGTCAATAAATCTCTAATTTGTTGGAAGTTTCAGATAAATAGTGGTCAGTATCACTATCAATGCAAATAGCTAATATAGAATATTACATTGGGTATTAATATTTTCAGAAAGTGATCTCTATAAGCATTTTTCCATTAATATGAGTTTTGTATTTATTCTTCTAATGTTCCATGGAAAAATACATTAAAGGATAAAACAAACATTTCTTTAATGCATAAAGGATTTATATAATGCTTTCCATTACTTAGGGAAAAAAATACTACAAAGCCAAGTTCTCTTTTGTTTCTATTGCTATTTACAAAGATAAGAAATTACAGTCTACATTTTTTTAGTTGTCTAGGCAGTGAGATAAAACATCATTTTAGTTGCTTTTGGATTGTCCTGGTTTTGCTAGAATAGAATCATAGAATCAATTTTCTATTAAGAAAAACTGCATTTATGAGAAGACTGCAGTGCCCAATTCAGGGAGAACAAAGGTGATAAGACATTTTGTTTTCATTTGTGTCCAACCACAGTAGGCAGGTCTCCATAGTGATCAAAGTCGTTAGCAGTTTTGGGTTAGCCAGATACTAAAGCCAGGAAGAAAAAAAAAGACAAGGCAGCTTGTCTTTTTTGCCAAGTTGCCAACAGAAGTATTCCATATCATAAATGTCATGATTCTTCTAAATTGGAGAGCTTGCTGGGGACAGTCTCTTCCCTGATGGTTGCTATCCCTGGAGAGTCTCATCCATCATTCTGCTGCTGAGGTCTCCTCTCCTATTTGCTATGAGTGTTGCATTTTGGCTGGAGCTGTGATGCTCGTAGTGCATAACATCTGGCATTCACTGTTGGGAGTGTGCAGCTTGTGACCATTACATAAATTAATGTATTTTGTTTTAGTATTAATATTTGTTTTGGTTTTTTTTTTTTTGTTATGTTATGAAATCTATTTCCATTTCAATTCTCAGGTATCCTTTCCTTTTGCTGATTCCCCTTCTCAAGGGATGGGGGTTATTGGGTGATAGAACAACTGACTAAGCAAAGACAGAGATGAATGCAAGCATATGGATTATTTCCCTTGGAGACATGCAGCTTCATGAAAAGGTATCCAAGATGTAAGAAGACAAATAACAGGGAATCAATTATCTTGAAAACTCCTGCAAGTAGTACTGTGTTTATGACCCTTTACTAAAATTATCCCTAAGAATTAAGAGATATCTTAATATCTCTAATTAAGAGATATCCTAATTCTTACATATGGTTAGTCAAACACATTTAATGTGAAGACAAGGTTCAGATGAACAAGTACTTAGACTTTTAAAAACTATAAACAATACATTCACAACTCAAAAAAGGAATTGCTGTGTGGACTGTTAACCTGCAATATTCAAGAAAGACAAAAATTGCTAACAGCTTGTTTCCTTTCTATTTGACTACTCAGAATAGGGATCGTTATTACTTTCCTGACTGCGCATCTGCTGTTACTGTCTTTTGTGTCAACCAAAGTGAGACAATAAGGTTAATTTCCTCCTCATTGCTTTCTTATGCTCACCAAATTGTACAATGAAATGTTAAAAGTCTAAAGCACAAATAATTGTATTCACAAAATATAAAGTATATTCTAAGTTAAACATCAATTTACACTTTTTTACAGCATTTATGCGCACACACCACACACCCCCCGCCATGACTCAGACATTTTCATCAATAAAAATAGACACAGCTGACTTGTAATTTTCCTGGGAATTTTCCTTTGCGAATTAATCTCTCCTATATGTAGCTGTCTCTCATTTGATGAATATATTTCTTAATTAGAAGATATAGCTCTTCAGCTTGCACAGTTAGAATACACTTCACACATGAAACTAAACAAGGATTATTCCAAAGAGCAGCAATCCTTAAACTGTCATTCTCACTCAGTAATAAAACACACAGATTCACCAAGGATCACATGAAGATTCATTAAGATATAAGTAAATTCAAATCTATACATCAAAAAGTAACTTCAGGAATATAAGGTTTTATCTTGTATAACCTATCAAAATTCTGACTAGTTAGAAGATCTTCCTCTTCAAAATATTCCAGGACATAGGACAATCATAGCACCAAGTTTAGAGAAAGTACCTGTTTCCACTGATCATCAGGATGATTAACTCTAGGTAACATTACCATAGAAAGCAGCCTTTGTGCATTAAACCACTCCCTAAAAAGTCTGAAACATTAAAGTAAGTCCCCAAATAAATGTTGTGTTGGTTCCATAGAAAAGCATACAACTTATACTTTGAGTATATGTATACAATTTTTCTGACCATAACTAGTTTTTCAGTGTAACATTATCAACAAAGTCCATTCTTTGTAACTTTTTTACATCTTTCTAGAAAATATCTTCATGTTGAAGTTTTCTGCTGCTGCAATATGAATCTCTTCTCACCTTATTTAGCAATGTCAGAACTAGTCCCAACATTGCAAGTTTAAAAGAATTTGTGTTTTGGCAACAGTGAGTGTCAAATGTTTTGAAACCATTGGAAGCAATAGACTGAAACAAAAAAAAACTTCATCAAAACCAGCATGCAGTATATCTTACAGTTATTTCTAAACCTAAGAAGGCAGGAAGAGATGTTGATTAGAAATAATTTTTATGAAAATAAATTAAGACTATTTAAGAATATTATTTTCTTTGATATTCTGAGCAACTGTATTTGGGAGAGTGGAAAATTTAGCAAGCATGAAGGCAACCTCAGTAATTTTATTAGGATACAGCAGTAGAAAGCAATTATCCCAGTCAAAGATAATAGTTTGTAGATAGTGTAAATCCTCATTTATAAAACCAATATATTTCACCAGCTTACCTTGTCACTTCTTAAATTCAGAAAACTCAGAAAACCCTTACTACATCTTGGGAGCTTAGATACAAAAAAAACTTGCTGACTTTTCAAAAACACCCAAACCCAGCCTTACCTGTGTTACTCAGTTTCTACTGACTTGAACTTCTTCTTCCTTCCTATTCAGTGTAGAGTTACACACCAAGCAGCTGCAGGCAGTGAAGAACAGAAGTCCATTGTTTTACATTATGGATATGCTATTAGCTGGAATAAAAGAGTAAATCTAAATAGTAGCTTAAGTTAGAAAATACATAGCAGAAGACCATTTCTGTTTTTATTTCTAGACAATACATGAAAAAACAAGTGAGAAAGTAATAAAAAATGATAAATTCTGCAATTGTGAAGAAGGAGATGGAAGATTATTATCCCTTCACAGATATGTTTTATAGTGCAATCTATATGGAAAGAAATACAGGAGAAAGTAAAAATATTATCCTGATCACTGACATTCCTACTAAGACAAACTTTAATATTAAAGAAGTGACTGTTAGAGGAAATTGAAATATAATAAAATAGTCTGTAAGTCAAAAAGTTGTTGTCTGGGAAAATGGACACAGAAAGTAAGCTGAAAAATTGTTTGTCATTTCAAACATATGCAAGGGAATGTAGGGAGCAGAGTTTGAAAAATATTTTTAATAATTTTGGCTTATCATATGTGAGTTTAAAACCTGATTCAGTTTTCAGCAGCTGTGCTATTTACTGTTTATGCATAAGGATCGATCTCAAGGGCATAATCCTGCATCTTTTAGTATATGTGAATTTCAGTACTGAAATTCTAATGCACGAGACACAGTCCTGATGAAATAGTCCCATTCTCCGGAACAGAACCTCTTACAAAAATGGATGTGGAAGCAGATGACGAGCTAGCTAATTTTTATCTACTGACATGGTAGATTAGATTTTTAAAGCAAGGTGATCTCATCTTATTTGCTTATGCACCTCTGCATGTTAAAATGAGATGCCAGGTGCACATCAGATGCCTAAAGCTCAAACCATGCAATTTTATATGAAAGACCAATATTTGGTTGCCTCAGCAATTTCTAATTGCAGCAGGAATATATTGAGATTGCCTGTATCTCAGGCAGACTCTCAATTTTCAAGCTTAGGAAAATGAGGACATAAAAATATTAAAGATTGAAACCTGTCTATCTACCTTGATAATAGCTGATGAAGTGAAAAGTTTGGCGGTGTAATGAAATTAGACTTCAGTGATGTGTTTGACTTGATATTGCATGACATATTACTAGGAAGCTGGGAGACCAGAAAATTACTGTGGTACACATTACACACTTTCAGATTTCCACACTTTTTGATTAACCAGCAAGTCTCAAAGTATAATTAATTGTAGCATGAAGACTCCTTACAGAGCAGGTGTGCATCTTAGAGATCCATTCCGATTTCTACTCTGTTTATAAGGTTAGCAACTAAAACACAATGAAATCCTTACTGGCTAATTTTGTAAATGTCACAAAAACAACTACAGAAGAGATAAAGTAACAAATAAATGGTCTTCATTTTTCAGTCAGGTGCCTAAAACCATGGCATTATGGCAAAGTTTAACATTAATGCAGGAAGTACCTATAAAATGGAGAATTCTGGTAAGCAGTGTGTCTGAAGAAGTGTTAAAATTCCTGGTACAGAAAGATAATAATTACTACCTTTGTATTTGCTTTAAGGTGACAATTACTAAAATGCTGCATTCAGCTTTAGCATTCAAATTTCACAAACAAATGGAGAATGACCAAAGGACTAGGAATGTGAGGTGAAATAATTCCATATATTTGTTATGCTGAAAAAAAGACTAATTTGTGTTACTTTGTTTATAACTTTTAAATCAGCATGTGTATATATAAAATTAAAAGATACATACTGAAGTGATAATACTTTTAACATAGTAGTGATGGCAGCTGAATTTTTTTTTACAGTGGTGAGAAAAGTAATCTTGGTAAAAAATAGTTATCTTGTTCCAGTGAATTGTTTAGATGCATTGATTGCACTATCTTCTTTTTTTGTTAATTAGCATGATGTCAAAACAAATGTTTCTGTTCTTTTACTTTAGTTGTGATTACCAGTCTAAAGGATTCAAGCTAAAATAAATAACGATACACATATTATATATATTAACTATACACATAAATAACTATACACACATTGATTTGATCCACAAATAAATTAAAATACTTATATAAAAGCTGTAGTTTCATCTTTAGTACAAAAATAAATTAGCCTTCCTGTTTTTCGTAAAGATATTAAAAACAGCATGGAAACACATCATAGATAAATTAGATTCCCCAATGCCAAGAATTTAAAATTAAAGAATAAATATTTTTCAGAAAGATTTCTTCTAGTTAAGTTTTCATATTTTTTTTTTTTTTCTCTCCCAGACTTAAAAAAAAATTTAAATCAGAAAAGCCTTATGCCTTTCAAAAAGTTAGAGTAGGTCACGGTGCTTCTTCCTTAACTTAAAAAGGAATATTTTAAGAAGTAAAAGAAAAACGTATTTCAGAACACAGTACATAGTACAGAACTTTTCCTTCATTTTCCTTTAAACTTTTTTTCCATGGGACCATGAAAGGAGAGAGGCAATGTATCATCAATTGGGATTGTAATGACATGTAAACCCACTAAGGGCAGTAAGAAAGGAGAAGAAAGGCAGGCAGGCACTGTCTCTTCTTGCCTTATGAAATATGGATATTCTCCCTTCTGCAAAGCTGACTTTGGAGTAAAATTTCATTGTCGTTCTTTTCCCTATGCAATAGAACTGAAAGGCCAAACAGATTATCTTAATTCTGTCTTTTCTTAACACTTGTGGTTTCACAACCAGTCAGAGAGCAAATGAGCCCTGAGGGCAATTATCTCTCTGAAATGGCCTTGCTTCTCCTACTGAACTATTTAAATCTATTTCTGTATCACACTATTGTCTTTTGTACTATTCTCATACAAATATGGGTGTCATAACTATAGCTATAACTAGCTGTAGAATTTATACCTTTACTATCTACATTTTCACTCATAGTTCAATAAGCCTGAAGAAGCCACAATTCAGTAAGCCTGAACACAATACCCCAAAATTCAGGATTTGAATTTTTTTTAAATGTTTTTATTTCTGTAAGAACTTACTTTTTTTTTTCTTCCTACAACATGTCTTATATATTCAATTTTCAGCACTACAGAACTGTAATAAGAACAATTATGATCACAATATTTTAATTATAGCAAACTACAAAAATGGTGAGTCCAATTTTGTTCTTTCCAATGGGAATATCAGTCTTGTATTATGTAGATTCACCCTTCAGAAAGTCTGGTGTGTAATGTTCACTCTAATCAGAACTGTAGCTAACCTAATTGTTGCTTCTTAATCAGCATGGAATGTTTCATCTTACATACTGAACTTCAGCCTTCTTGGCAGAAGTATAACACCTGTCCAGTACTAATCATTATTATTTATATGTTTTATAATCCTGCATGCAGCTTCCATCACAAGCTGTGGTCTCGTATGTAAGACGGCAAAAATGCAGAACAAGGTGGTGCCTATTTAAAACTTTACAAAGAAGTTTATAAGCTGGGTGTAAGATGGGATATGGCAGATGGATACAGACTGCCAGGGGACTGCAAGGAAATCATGAGACAGTAATTATTAGTGCAGTAGGGAGCAGTGTTGTAAAATTCATGGGTACATGGTAGAAAAGGGAAATTCAGTAAGAAATTTAAAGGAATTAGCTTTGGGAGTGCTTCTGGCAAAGTCCTGTGAAAGGCATCAGAAAGAAAATATACTAGTTAAACATAATTATCTCTAGGGCTGAGTTTGAGGCTGATCAGAAGGGAGCCTGATATCTATACAGATAACAAGAAATAAGTACAGAACGATAAAGAAAATCTGCCATCTTAAATTTCAGGCAATGGAAAAGAACCAGTAGATTACAGGACAGGAGGCAATGGCAAAATCATAGCAGAAAACAAGATAAAATTGTCAAGTGCTAAGGCTGGAAATTAAGACACCAGTTGATAAAGAATTTTACCTCTATAACTATCAGCTCAAGCATTAAAAGTAAAGTAGTCTGATTGCAGATGTACATGTAAAAGCCTGAGCAATCAGGTAAATGCTTACTCAATAGCATGGAGTCATAAAGGGAAAAATCTCAGAACCAGATCCACTGTCTAAACTCACACCTCCAGCACACTGCAGAATACTGCCTAATACAGTCCTTTTCTCATGCAAGGCTCTCCCTGCTTTAGTGACTTCTGTCATTACTTTCATCTAGTAATTTGTTGCATAGACTGACATAAAACTGGTGAACTGCCTTGTCTCCTTCCCTGCTTTTTATTTTATTGATTTCTAAGGTCTATAAGATATTCCTGGATTCTCCATCAGATATTATTTCTAGACTATTAAGCAGTCACAAACTGTTGGAATAAGGATGCAAAAGAGATTTTCTACAGTTGCTACCACCTCCCAGGACTCATAAAACTTTTCACATGTCCATGCCTCTTCCCTCTCTTAGAGCTTCCCTGCTTGACACACAAAAAAAATATAAATGTCATTACTGCTTTTAATATAAATTTTGTATTATTTCTCTATTTTTTTTCACTATTCTATGCATTAGCTATGTTAAACATAGTTTAACTATGAAATACTATTGTTCCCTGAAATACTTAGGGAACAACAATGTCCTAATTTCTGTCAATAGTTGTTCAATTTTTGTATTTTCTAGGAAGTGGTAATTGATGGTAGTGTATAGCCTAGCCTGAAGCTGGTAGTTAAAAACTGAGTATATGTTAAGTGCAGAGAATAAATTCCAGTGGCAATTTAGAGCAGGCAAGACAGACTGTGTTTATTTGCAGCTGAAGAGTCAAGAACAAATTTGAACTGAAGGCAGCTGCAAAATCTCTCATGTTATAGCAGAAATTATGCATTGCTATCAGGATTGCATAAATGTATTGGAAGATATTTTGTGATTGTCTCCAGCTGATACAGTAACTTGGCAATACAGGCATATGATAGAAGGTGTTAGCTTTACAGCTACTGTAAAATAGAGCAGAAAAAGGCAGAATTACTTACGATGGAAAACCATCCTTGCAGAGTAAGACAGTGATGCTTGTGACACATCAAAATAACAGAATTTCAGAAATAACTGTTTAGAAGTTTGAGGAACATGGTTTGTAAAATAAGACTTGAGTTTAGTTTTTAAGAGAGTCTTGCCTAGTCAAAATGAAGGTTATATACCTTTACAGTGGGATTTGTTGGCATTTGTTTTGAAAAGAGAAATGAAAACTTCCCCATAATTTATGATAAGTATGAGCTGGTTTAATCTGCTTATGTAACTTCTCTGTCTCTCTGAGGCATCAAGATCCACTCCAAAAAAACAAGCCGCCACATTCCTAATGGGCAAACAGTGACAATTCACCTTTATCTGGGAGCCAAATTTTGGGAGTCTTTGTCATATATAAGCAACACACATAAGCACAGACACAGACACACACACAGTCTCACAGGGTTCTTAAGTGGACATTGCACAGTTTGACACCAGTGTCTGCTTGGCACAGCATCTACCAAGATAAGAGAAAGAAAATCTGGATTTTCCATTTAATTGAATATGCCTTACTACTTATTACTTTATTTGTAGCATACATAGGCTTGTTTCCAGAAGAGTCAATTAAAAAGAAACACTTATGAAATGCTGACAGGTTCTCTGGGCTAACAGTGATCTTATTAGTACACCTAACATTAAACACATTCTGGCTTAGCCTGTGCTGCTATGTCAGAGGTTGTGCAACTTCCACTGTCCTTCTCATATGATACAATTTTATTAATATATCTTCATTAGTAAATTATTTAATACTAGTCAACCTCATAAATATGTTGCACAATTGCACATTCCATTGGAACTTATTTACCACATCAATCTATTTTGTTGTTTGTTTTTTTTTCAATGTAAGAGAGGGTGAATAGACAGAAAACCTGAATCAATAGCAAAATGAGATTGAAGAGTTAAATCAGCCATGAATTTGTTTGTCTTTTAAGAAAAAGGAAGATAAATTACTTCACTGCTGTCATATTCTAAACCTGTGCCCATCTGTTTTATAGAAAGGTTATGTCTCCTTGCAACTAAAATCTTCAGAACTTCTGCTAAAAAAATTTTTGCTGTTCTTTAGGCAGTAATTTCTGTTACTCATCACTGTTAACCACATCCTGGATAAAATTTCCAGGGGTTCAAATATTTGGAGCTTTGTTTTTGCAGTGGTTTCTTTGAAGCAGTTCATCAGCACCTTGTGACTTTGGTTTGAAATCAAGCAATCATTTTTCTGTTTTTTCCCAGTCTTTTTTTTCCCAAACTTTTGGGAAAGTTTGAATACATACTGACTGATATTGGCTGAGCAACAACTGCTGACACAGTGAAGACACAAATTTTGCTTTACTTACAGCACTTTGCTGCAAGGGGGTGCTAATTATTTTGTTTTGATACCAATACAAAACAGCACTTCTTGCATCTGGATTCAGAACTGCTGCAGTAAACTGTAGGAAATAAGGGGCATAACGAATGACAGGGAAAGGAGGTGACCAGCAAACACAGAGCATTAGAACTGAAGTTTGAGACTGAAGAGTGTGATTACTCATTGAGCAATGAAAGGAGAATAAGTGCCTGTGAAAATCTTTCCCCTGCCCTCTGCCATTTTGCTAACCACTTAGAGTAATATTTCTTACTGGTCGCTAGACATTTGGCTTTTTTCCAAGGTTATGTTGTCATTCTTTCATGAATCTGCATGAACCTGTCAAGAGATCTGTTTTTTTTTATAAATATACAGTTTAAAGTAAACACACCCCTGAAATACAGTTAAAACTTCAAGCTCAAGTTATGAGCTCAAAAAAATTCAGTCTACATATGTGCAGTGGAGAGACTACCAAGAGCTTGGCAGAGAGTATAGATGAAGCAAAAGATATGCAGATACATTGGTGCTTAGGGACATAGTTTAGTGGTTGACTTGGTAGTGTATGCTAATATTTGAACTCCATGATCTCAAAGGTTTTTTCCAAACTAAAGAATTCTATGATTCTATGAAGGTCCTGGCTGTACTGAGCATGTTGCATGTGCTTAGAGTCCTAGACATCAAGAAGCTGCATCCCTATAGAGAGAACCAGTATGCTATAAATTGGTAATAAATGACTGAATATGAATTTCAGTGCAGCTTCCTCTAATAGAAGCAACTGGAACTGAAACAGTGAACAGGACAGCTTGTAAGAGTGAAGGGACAGGACTGAGTCAGTCAAGATAGATACAGATAGAACAGTTGTAGGAAGAACAATCTATTATGAGAAATATTAATTGTAAGAAAAGAAGAAAGGAAGGTATTACAAAATTAACAGAACACACATTTTGCACATCACAAAAGCCATGATTTTCTGCTTTGTGATGAACAGCTATGTGCCCTTGCTATTCTAAAACGGGAATTTAAAAGACAGTTTGTACAATACTAGTAACATGAAGTTCTGCAGATGCTGCTGCCTCAAGTAAGGCAGACTGGCTATGAATTTCTTCTCCAGGATTCCTTCTGTATTACAGAAATTACTCTGGCAATCTTGTCTCCAATTTCTGTCCCTCATAATCTTTGCTCAAAACACTCTATTTGCTAATGAAGTTGAGTAGCAACCCTTTTAATAGCTGTTACAGTAAAAGTAGTCACAAGGTTTTAGGCTATATTACTGAAAACAGCTTCTTTTGTTCCCATAACAGCAGTTTAACCAGCAGTAGGGTTGGTTCAATTGCATTAGTTGCCAAGAACCATAACCAGGTGCTTATTAGAGTCTTTCAGTCATTAATAGCCCTTAATTGCACTGATTCAGAAGCACCCTTCACTCTTATATAACATCACTTACTCCATCAGTATACAGGGGTGCTGAAACATCACTTTTGAACATCAGTGGTTTATGTTGTATTTTAGCTATACAAAATGGCAAAGATGTGGGTCTTCAATAACTAGTGAAGTGATAGACAGACCCTTAGATTTTTCATGTTCTCAAGTGGCAGAGGTTGAATTTTCAGGCTATAGATGAAATATACATGATACATTCCTCAGCTAATTATTTGTCAGTATATTAATAAATCACACCAGTCCCTGCAAGGCTATCTAAATTTAGAAGGTTCATGAGATGTAATACATAATTAATACCCTTAGATTTGATGGCTTAAAGGCAAGTGATTTCCAGATCTCATATGAAGTAGAGAGCATTTATCATTGTTGTCCAAGTAAGGAATTGCCAACATGCCTGCTTTTTTTGGGACTGTGGATAAATGTAATGCTGGTTCATGCATAGAAAGCAGAAAACACCAGACAAGCATATATAGATTCTTTATGACTCATGCAGTGGCATTTATTCATGTTAAAGGTACAAAATCCAATGTGTGCCCATATGGGTAATGAATGACTGTTGATCATAACACTCAATGGAAGTTTTACCACTGATATCAGAAAGATTATTGTCAGGTCACATATATATGAATGCAAATACTTGATGCAAAATTCTCCAGTCATTTGTGTATATGGCTTCATGTTCTCAAATCTTCTTTTCTCAAAACATTAATCTATAGAGTTTTTGGAAAATGGTCCTCACAACCTCACATGTCACCTATTTCCCCACTTTGTTCTGTTCCCCACAGAGCTCCTCTCTGGTGCTACTCCCTCCTCTTGTATGTTTTATTTCTAAGAAAAATTGCCAACAAATATTAAATAATTACTACAATGATGCTTCTGCTTTGCCCTCTAGACATAAATTGTCCTACCTGAATAAAATATGATCCGAATAAGAAAGCATCTCTCCAGTATCAGGGTGCTGAAATCAGAGCTCCTTTCTCTCCTTTGGACCTTCCCCACTTTTGGCTGGCCACTGTGAACAGCACAACCACACAGCTTTTTCCATTGTGGAGAAAAAAGGGAAACCTTTCATTGCTGAGTTCGCTTTTCCCCACCTCTGTGACCAAATTTATGCCGTAATTCATGGGGTATTCTTTACACTATTACATTCCCACAAGTTCATGACTTAAAATCTTCTGAAATGCAGTGATTAGAAGACAGTCTGTACCCCTGCCAAGAAGGATGACCATTTTTATGCTTTCTCATGTTTCTTGTGACCCACTCCACTTGGAAAAGGCAGAGTACAATAAGAAATAGTACTGAAGAGATCAAGGATCAGAGATATGAAGTTGTTCAACTTTCTATCCTACCAGGTTCATATAATCAGAAAGGAGAACAAGTAATGGTTTGTAGTTCAAAGAAAAGAAAAAGAAGAGCCAATTGTTGCTTCATAGTCATAAGTGCTGAAATAACATTTTTTGAAACAGATTTCCCTTTCAAATGATCTAATTTGTAGAAATATTTTCAAAAATCTTCCTTGTGAAATTGAGCATATCTCTGCAATTGCAATTTAGACCAGTCCTTATCACGGGCAATACTGAATGTATACACAGCAGCAACATATATGAAGCTCACCTAGATAAAATCCTGTTTTAATCAGATATGTTGTTTTAATATGGATCTCATCTTTGACCCTGGAGATATTCAAAGAGAGGTTGGACAAGGCTCTGAGCAGCCTGGTCTAGTTGAGGGTATCCCTGATCACTGCAGGGAGGCTGGACTAGATGACCTTCAAAGGTCCCTTCCAGCCCTAGACATTCTATGATTCTATGACTTGAACTGATTTCAGCAGTTTTTTCCCAGGCTTAAATGTACACAAATTTATTCAACCAATTTTCACAGATCATGATGATCAGAAAAAATTTGCATCTTGCTGCTGTGATGAAGTCATTTTTATATTGGCTTTTCTTTACAGACTCCCTACTTTCTATCTCAGCTAGCTTGTGAAAACACTCGTATTTTAGGTAGTCAAAAAATGTTTTCATTCTACCTCCTTGCTGTCTGTGCTTTTAAGGGCCTTCTACAGTATATATGCAAGAAGGCATTATTCCTTGCCTTCTTCAATCGCTAGTAAAGCTAACAGTGGAGCTCAATAGGCTGCATTGTTGCGTGTTACTGAGAAAGTGCTGCTTGCCGAATGAGATGCAAAGACCAAAGAAGGAAACAGTGTCATGGTCTGTCAAAGATGCCATCTTCAGTATCTCTGCCTAGCATCTTATCTTGCTAGCATTATGGGAGACAGATTTCTCATATTTCCTCTCTTCCTATGTATTTCATAAAAGTCCTTTTTTTCTTTTGTGCAACTGATGCTGGAGCTGTGAGAGGGTTTTCTGTAATTCAATGGTGGCTTTCATCTGTATTTTCAAAAGGCTCTCCTATAATCTCAGTGTCTAGTCAGTGTTATTTTGAAAATAATATTTTTATCTGTTACCTTATTTGGCATTATAGTAACAAAACAGTTTGTTAAGTTGTTATCTCTTATATTAATGTTATTGTAATGTAGACTTGCAAATCTGTGAGCTTATTTGAATTAATTAGTTATTGCTGCTTTAATGGTACACTAAATGTTCCTGTGATAGGTGTACCCACCATACACTAAATAAACATTTCTAATTGTTGTAAATGTCTGTAAAAAATTGGTCTGTATAGAAATAACTTATTAAAAACTTTAGAAATACTTTTCCTCTTCTGAAAAAACACATAAGTGTGAAGAAGTCTGTTATGACTTTTTTAAATTGAGAATTTCCTATTATAACAATTACAATAATCAGATCTTGAGTCTATATATTTCATTATAGCAAAGGGACAAGTTTTCCTTAAGCAGCTTCACAGATATGTTTTATAAGTAATTTCATTTTTATATTTATATCTCTAATAGTCCAGATACATTGTTCTTACTGTTGGAAGATTTTATATGAATGACATATCACTTGCTCCAAATTGTTCTTGAACATACAGGTGCTTGCAGGATGCTAGAATAATGAAATTATTTATTAACCAGTTAGTACAAACATAAATATTTTCCAAAGTACTGAAATTATTTTTTATCTTATTTCTACAGTTGAACTCTGTACTGTATCACTACAGAAATGCTAACAGATATTCAGTAAAGCTTTCAGAGACATGTCTTTAGAGATACCAGAGATACACACAGAATTCTTTATCATTATAAAAGTAGTGTACCTGAAGATGACTGAAGGTTCTTTGATCTTTCCTTGTCTTTCTGGTTGAAGGGTAAAATCAGACTCTTCAAAAGTTCCAGTTTAGAGCTGGGGTGGGAGGTGTGTGTGTAGAAATGTTGCTTGTGTTATGCAGTTCAAAAGATTTTTTTAAGATAGATTGGTGGTTAATACAGAAAGGAAAGGGTGAGAATAATAATATAGGAACTAAAAATAATGTGAAAGAAACAATAACAGAGATTAAGATATTTTGTTTTGAGGCAACACATGCCAATCATTGAAAATTGTTTGTGTGGTGAACTGCTTAGGAGCATTCAGAACAGCATTAAAATTCATGTATTGTTTAACAACACTTGGGCTATTTTCCCTATCCAGAACAAATCCCCAAAATAAGCAAGATGCTCAATCAAGGAGAAGACAATGTATCATGGAAATGCAATTCAACCAGTGAATAAATCCATAGGAAAAAAATGGGATCATCTTTTATTCAAGCTTTATAATATTTGAATTCTAAAGTAAAATTCCTTGCATTTTAGCTTCATCAAGATGAAACAATTAACTAAGAAAACAACCCCAAACTCTGTAATTATATAATTCTGTATTTATTTTTTTTCAGCATATAATTTGAATGGAAGCTGTCCTATGAAAAATACACTGCCTTGTAAAAACTTTTTTTTTTTCTGAAAAATCAATGTGACAAAATATTATACAGCAGCCACAGAGTTCTTTGATAATTAAAAGATACTTCCCCCCCACCCCACACACATTGAGCTTAAAGTCACAGCCACACCATAAGACTGTCTTTCTCCTAAGAGATCAAATCTTGAATATGTGCTAGCACTCCAGACATGTTGGCCACACTCTGAATTAAAATGACATTAAAAGGGATTAAAGGACAAAAAAATATTCAACACAATAACCTCATCCGAAAAGCAGGTTTTATGTTAAGGATCATGCAGCCTATTCAGGAGACAGAAAATTCCTCCACCAGCCTGTTCCAGCATCCTGCATCATATTGCCCAATTTCCTCCAAGACTGAGATATGTCATGCGTATTTGAAAACAACAGTCTTTAAATTCTATTTTAAATTATGGTGGTGATTATAAGATTTTAGGTTTCTTTTTTTTTTTTTTGTCACTCCATACCTTTCTAGTAGTGAAATCATATACTGGGTTACATATAGAACATCTAAGGAAATACAACTAACTGTGAATTAAGTAGTTATAAAATTTGTGCATTTAAGATATGATGTGTTATTTTAAAAATTAAGTTTATTATTGAATATGTGTGCATGTTAATTTCCTTATTTGTTTTTGTTTGGTTGGGGTTTTTTTTCTTGTTTGATTTATAATTTTAGATTCATAATCAATACAAAGTGCCTGCCTGGAAAATAAATCCCATCTTTGCTCTCATAACTTTTTGGAAGAAGACTCTCTCACACAGATATTTTCTTTAGCTTTGTTTTGCTTCTGCCAATCTGAAATCAATAACCTATTTGCTTCTAGAGCCAAAATGAAGGTGTATACCCTTCACATGAAACATGCTTGTGGTGATTCCCTACAAAAAAGATAGGGACAGGAGCCCCTCATACACACTCTTACAAACATACACACTCTTACTCCTGTCCCTACAAAACAGAAGATAGGGACAGGAGCCCCTCTTACACACTCAAGCAGCAACAGGGGCCTGTGAGGAAATACACCTTTTGTCATATTGGTACATACAAATGCAGGTCACGAGCTCATCTGGGCTCTTCTGCACCCAGTTCCCAAGGCCTGTCAGTATGGCTGCTGCCCACCATTTCAGTGGAAAAGTAAATCTCACATTTTACCAAAAATCCCCTTTACTTTGTCGTACAACTGGGAACCTGTCAGCAGAGGGAAGTTAAAACACATGAGCTGCTGCCAAGTGGCCTCATATAATTTCTAGGGATAAGGAACTTTCCCAGATTCCAGGACTAATGTAGCTAAAATTATAAACACAAGGGCTGCTGCTTGATAGCTTTACTGTAACTAGACTTTTCTGTAATATTTTTTATTGTATTTTTTAGGTCAAAACCACTAAAAAAATGACCTCTAAGCACCCTCAAGCAATATTGGGTAGTAGTTTCTTCATTTTGCTAGGAGAGGGCGAGGGACATCAAGCCACTTGTTGCAGTTCATATAGAAAACCAATAGAACAGCCAAATATATAAGCTGGAAGCCTCACTGCCTGTCTGGCAGTGTGAAATGAGCACTTGAAAATTTTACATTTTGTTAATGACAACTGACATAGCAGCTTAGCATTCTTATCAGAGTCATTCCAGATGAAACCATCCCACAGAAACAACACTGCTTGCTTAATAAACAAGGAAACACTGTGCTTGCTTACATTTTCTCTTTCTCTATATCATTAAAATCTTGTCAGAAGCCATACTAATTTTTCGCAAATGACTACACATCAAGGTTAGAAGATGAAGTCTGCCCATCAGTGAAACAAGCATACACAATATTAGTGAAATCTACTAAATAATATAATGATCACAGTTTAAGAACTAGACATAATCAAGTGTTTCTTTATTGCTGGCTCTAAGCAAAAACATTGTTCATTCATAATTTTTTATCCCCAAGAAGCTGCTAATAAAACTGGTGCCTGAGGACATATCATAGCTAGCTCCAGCTGGGAAGCAACAGTCAATTTAATCCAGTACTGAAGCTGAACTTTCAGCTGGTTTGGAATAGAAGCAAATAAACCTTATACGTGATCAAGGCATGGGTCATATCTATATGAAGTACCCTGTAAGTTTGTCTCCCTAGAATATACAATATAAACATATTCTTGCTGAGGTGTATTGTCCATCTTCTTACATCTTTTCTCAGACTTCTAATTCTTCCTAAGCTCTCTATCAGGAAGATAGAGAAAGGCAAGATTAGGGGAAGATTTTTCCCATCTAGTTTCTAAATTCCTCCCAGTAAATGCTACAAATGGAAGGTTATATCTCTCTTTTCACAACACAGATTTTATATTATCCACACTTTCTCATCTAGCATTCTTTGCTTCAGGCTGAAGTTCCTGTGCCCTTCCTGTGAACTACAGCCTTTGAGACACAAAGCTGCTTGCACATGCTCCCAACGAGGCAGGAGTAAGCTATAAACAAAGAGGATCATATTCAAACACATTCAACAAATACACCAGATATACAGAAGTCAAAATTACACAGCCAAAAATTGAAAGGGCATAAATCTGTGCACACACAATAAAAGTTAAGGTTGAATAACCTTTAAAAATATATTCAGAATAAATCTGAAAGTCAGAAAACTGCAACTGAATCCTTAGTGTGTCATTAGAAATAAAGGCTCTAAAACTTTCAAAAATATATAGTGTTGTCAGGGGCATTTACCATTGCCAAGTTAATCCTTTTAGAGCTACTTCACACTGGCCTGTATTTTGCCACCACCTGCTCTTGCACAAACCTCTCATATAGGGTTGCAAAAAACACTATCATTCTGGTAAATGATGTGTCATTAATGGTAAGCACACCCAGGTAGTATATGTGCATAAATTCTAGAGATAGGTTTCTCCCTCTCATGGATTACAGCAATACCATATCCAATTGCTTATGCACAAAGAACTTTTAAAATTGAGTCTTTAAAAGTGATGCAAACTGGAATACAGTAAGTTAAAAAAGAAAACTTAAGGTCACATACTTTCTTCACGGTTTCATCCATTGGCAAAAATGACAACTGTCTATATTAACACATCCTAGTGTTAATGTCTGTATCTACTTTTTTGTATTTTGTAAAATATAGTTTACAGATACTCATATTTCATATACATTTTTTATTAGCTGTTAGGGGAACACAGCCATATATGCAGGCTCTTCTGCAACCAGAGCATGCAGGAACTGAATTTTCCCTATTTTCATATTAAAAAGTTCTGTACTTGTATAATACAACCCATGATTTGCATCACAAATTTCAATTATAGGCATATCATGAACAAGATGTGACCTATATATTTAGATGAAATGTTATTTCTCATAGTTTAATTTCCTGTAATGATACTTAATCTAATCCAAGTACTCTAAATAGCTTTTTTAGATGGATACCCACTAAACATTTGATTAAAAAATGATAATTTTAAGTTGATTTTCTGTCACTTGCAGAATATGCATATATAATTCAGTCCTGTCTATAAATGATGCCTTGAACAACTCTCATTTGTACTATGATTATGAGAACCACATGTCCTGCATTTATTTAGGCTTTGATATAAAATATCTAATTTCTGGCACAATCAGTCATAATGTATCCAGAAATTATATCCTACTTTTTTTTTTTTTTTCCATATGACTTCATTTCTCATGGGAAAAGATCAAATATTTGCTGAATAGCATTTCTGTCTTGCTCTGTTCTCATTGCAAAACACAGGAAAGACATGGACCTAATGGAGTGGGTCCAGAGGAGGGCAACAAGGAATGATCAGAGGGCTGAAACACCTCTCCTATGAGGACAGGCTGAAGGAGCTGAGGTTGTTCAGCCTGGGCAAGAGAAAGCTCCAGGGAGACCTTATAGCCACCTTCCAGTACCCGAAGGGGGCTTATAGGAAGGCTGGAGAGGGGCTGTTTACAAGGACCTGTAGTGAAAGGACGAGGGGTAATGGGTTTAAATTAGAGTAGATTTAGAGTGGATATCAGAAAGAAGTACTTCACCTTGAGGGTAGTGGATCAGTGGAATAGGCTCCCCAGGGAGGTGGTTGGGGCACCATCTCTGGAGATATTCAAGGTGAGGTTGGACCAGGCTCTGAGCAGCCTGGTCTAGTTAAGGGTGTCCCTGCGCATTGCAGTGGAGTTGGACTAGATGACTTTTGGAGGTCCCTTCTGGCCCTAAACATTCTATGACTCATGATTCTAATTTCTGCTTACGGAATTTTTTATTGTTGTTAAAAACAGTTTTCATGATCCTAATAATGGTAATCCATGTGTAGAAGAACAGATAGATATATGAGTATCTACCTAAAGGAGTTCAATAGCATTCAGTAAGCTTAGGTCCTCTGACCTTGTGGATATCAAAGCAGATTACAAGATCCACTGAAGCAAGTGGACACCTCAAAGTCCATCATGTTGACAAAGAATGCAAGGCTCTGACAGACAGGCAGACAACAATTGCTCATGTCAGAACCCAAGTCGCAGCCAACAAAACAGGATTCAGGTACCTGGAATTTCCTTTTCAGACTTTTAATTCTTCATGTAATAAACTAAGGGTCATTTTGTTGAAATACTGTGAGATTGTCTTACTGAATGAGTACACATTAAACATTGTTGTGTGGGAGAGCAGAAGTCTATATGTCTTATCAATCATGTGTACTTCATTGCAGTATACATATGTGGAGTTGCTATATGTAACTTTTACTTCAAATTCTTACAGAATACAGCTTTTAGCTCAGAAAGATCTTTTGAACAATATCAGTCTCAATTACTGTTTTCTTTTAAAAAGTTATATTGTGTCTAAGTCATAACAAATCTTAAAATTATTAATTTAAATGAATTTAAGTTAAAAATTTCTAAAATGAAATTTACAGATGTTTAAGATATTAATTAATCTGTAGGGTGGGAAAGGCTTTACAGCTCCCTTTTTCCAAAACTACTACTGAAAGTTTTGCTTTTATTTTTATTTTACTTGTGTATTCTGAAACTCCTCTAATCAGCAATACATCACTATCAACTTTACTGTTTTGTCATCATAACAATAACAATTAGAACTGTCTTTACAGACATATTAGAAGATTTTTTTTTTTTCCTTTTCAATAATGATGTGAGATTGATTCTGATTTCTTACATTTTTCCCCCTTCCTTCTATGGATCCTCCCATAACACTGATGACGTAAATCACCATAGTGCTGTTGGGATGTGCCCTTATGAATTCTAGGTAAAGAAAAGACAGTTTACCATGAGTCATCTCCACTTTCAGAAAGTAAGTAAATTAGATTAAGTTTGGTAAAAAATTACTCTAGCGTGAAAAAAATTTCTTTACATACTGTAAGTTGTAGGTCACTGCTTTACCATACACGCATCATTCCAAGGCAGGCTGTGTAACTATCAGCAGGTCCTATGGGCTATATGAAGCACAGTTACATAGTGATTTAAGAGTGTCAGCACTGAGGATAGAATTAACTTCACCGTCTTAAAGCTAAGTATATTAATCATTAACCTCAATGGGAAATTTTTCACTCAGAAATGCTTCCCTCCTCAGTTTACACTGACTGAAACATTTTTCAAGTCTGGAACAAACTGGGCAGTAGTTTGCACTGTACAACAAAGGAGACTTTGGTTGTATTTAAAGAAATAAACCCGCTACTTTTAAAAAAGCATTGTGATAATGTTTTCATTAAGAAAAAAATAATTTGAAAAGTTTTCTTACCACGTCAAATAAAATTATTTCTTTTTACTTAAAAACAATTATTTATCCTACTTGAAATCAGTTCTAAGAATTCCTTTAACCTAAACTATTTTTTCCTGATTTTTCAGCTTGGGGAAAAAAAATTTTATCATTTGCTCACACAACTGCAATGTACTATAACACTGTCTGTAATTTCCATATCAGCTATCCATCAAATATATATGCTTGATATAAGAAAGATGATAGCTCTGAGAAGTCAATCAGCATGGAATCTGCTAATTAATGTATAGATTAAGATGGTAACAGTCAAGTACATAATGACTTTAAAAAATGTAATGTAATATAAACTCAGAGACAGCATACCTTGATTAAATAATTGCTTATTACTCTTGTACTCTGTAGTCTACACTCTAGATACAGATAAGATTAAAATCCCCAAAATACAGGTTGATATCTTCTAGAAACAGAAAAAATCTTTCACTTGGAAAATATGAAGCAAAAATGACAACTTGTGTAAATTATTTCAGGCCTACAGTTTTATCCATTTTTAAAATTAATAAGCCAGTGACCTATCAGGCTCTTATTCACATTACATGGGGTTTTTTAATTTATTTTTTTTTAATATTAGACATTGGAGAAACTTGCCCTTGTCAACCTCTTGCCACCTGTAGTTCAGTGTTGATATTGATGTGAGACTATTGTCTACTGTTTATCACAAGTAACTATTAGTCTTTCCTTTCTCAGATCATAGTTTGCTTCATAACACCATAATAACTGTTTTTCACTCCTCCATTTATTGACTAAATATAAAACTGCAGGGCTTTTTCATCAGAAAAATAAAGACTTTATTCGTATTTGCAATTCAACACAGGCAAAGGAAAATAAACAGGTGTCCTTCTTCCAATTACAGGGGTTCAGGGGATCTGGATCACTGCTTGGTGTGATGTTTGGAATGCCCTATAGGGACATTACTAGGGAAGTGCCCAGGCACATCTAGGAGCCATCCAGCTGAACTTTAATACTGCCAAAGAAATTCTGCCATATATGAAACTAATGTGTCCTCATTCCAGCCACATTCCCTTTTGTACCTTTTTATATAAAATTCTTAGAGAGAGATTTATCAAAAATGTTAGCATAAAATATGTGATTATAACAAAAATACTCCATACAAATGAGCATCACTGTCTACACAGATTGACTACTGAAAGGGAAATAATTTTGTCTTTTGGGTTTTTTTGGAGTTTTTTATTGTGTTTTTTTTCTTTCACCTCTTTGTAGACAATTTCCCTCCTGAATCACAGTCACATTAAAATTTATTCCTTTCTCTTCTTTTGTCATTCTGGAATAGAAGTATTACATATTTTACATAAATTATTATTATCCACAACATTTCCCATCTCCTGAAAACAACAAAATCATTTATATCGATGATTCAGTACAATGCAGAATAGTTTTGTACAAAATCTTTCCTGTAGCATTAAAGATTTTTTTTAATGCGATAATTTTTTACATAAGCTCAATATTTTGAATTCAGCTGAGGAATCACTTTGTTATTTATTCAATAGTTTTCTATTTCCTTTAAGGAATACAAGCTTTCTTCTGTTTGGATGATTTAATAACAATAAATTCAGCTGCTACTGAGGACAGTATAATCCACAAAGCACAGTGGTGAAAACATTTACTTTGTGTCCTGAAGAGGAGCAGTATGTTCTCAAAAAGTATGTTCCTTAATATAGTTTTAACTTTCAGTATAAAATCAGTACTTACTTTGTCATGTTGAGATCAGTTAAAAACTTTCTAAGCAGATATACTATCATTACATTCAAATTAATTTTGGAATCTTTCCTGAAAACAGAATTTAAAAAATTTATTTGTGCCTTACACTGGAAAGAACTGGCTTGTCACAATTGCATTGTAAATCAGTGGGAATATGGACTGCTTATCTCACTGCTCTGTTGTGAGTCTAACTCAAAGCAAGTAAGGAAGAAGAGCATCATCTTAGTCCAAACAACACCAAAAACACACATAAATTTTTCTACTCCTGGACTGTCACGATATTTGAGATTTGCAAAAGTGCAATAATAGAAATCATACTAGTTTTCTACAGCTTTTCTACAACTTGAAGATAGAAGTAGTCCAAGTGAAGCACTGTTGTAACATTTTAGCCTTATTACCAGTCCCTGTAGTGTTACATTTCTGTAACAGAGGAAAAGAAGGATGAAGAAAGGAGTAAGATTGGGAAAACCATAAATATTTCAAGTTCAGTTCAGAGGTTTTTCAAATAAATTTGTTTAGCAAAATACATATTCACACACCCCCATCTCAAAATTTTTTATGCATTTTTTCATTCCATAGGTCCACCATAAAATTTGTGACTGAGAAAGAGCACTAGATAGCCATTAGCCTGCTGTTCAGGGAATTCACTTGGACCATATAGCAGCTCTTCAGAACTAGGAGCACTGAATTACCAGAAGCACTGACATCTTTTCAAAAGCTCACATGCAGTGACAATTTTGCCTTCAGCCTTTAGTTTACTTAGGTAATTTTTTTCTTCAGAAAAGCTTCCAAGTCTATTAATGTAATTTTTTATTATGCTGTCCATTGTTGAATGGGCACCCTATCAGCAATGGGTCTCACATTTCCAATCGTTTGAGAGAGGAGTTTAAAGGGGAGTTGAAGGCAGCAATATCAGTGGAGGGAGAACAATGCTAATGCAGCCCATTTATACTCTTTCATAAAGACATTCTGCTGCATGGAGCTTGCAAAGTAGCAGAATATTGGTAGACTTGTATGTACCACCTAAGGCAATGGACAGTATCACTATCCCAACAAACTAGACAGGATATGGTCTGGTTTGCCACATTAAATGTAAATGAGTACATATACAAACAGAGGCATGGATAACTCATTGAAGTGAATTGACACTTGGGGAGAGATGAGCTAAGCACACATAAAGGATCTCGGTCAAAAAGACTCCGGGGCAGAAGAGAATTGTAAGTGATTGAGCATATGGTAGACTATTCTGTGGATTTTCTCTGGCCAGTGAAATCCTGTGTCTGGTCTAGCACACATTAGCTCTCTAAAAGCAGAACTGACTCATGACTCATGGCCTCAAAGCCAAGGAACATCCTTTAAAAATTATATTGAAACTGTATAGAAAGTAATAGAGAGAGATATGAGAAGTCTAATTTGACAAAAATGTGTGCTAGTTAAAAGAAAAGCTCTAGGTCCTAGACCCCAGTTCATCATTGAAAAGTATGCCTAAAGGTAAAAAGAAAAAAGAACAATTTTAAAATTAAATTGTGTAATAACAATTAGAACGATCCCCTAAACATTATTAATTCTCAGAAAATATCAGAGACAGAGAAAGGCAGGAAGGAAGAATGTTATTTGTATGATGTTTCTAATCATTAGTGAGGCTGAAAGAAAAATTCTGGGTGTAACAGATCTTAAGACATACATGAGCATATATTAACTGCAAGGTGCTGAATATGTGAGCACATAAGCTTACATTCACATACATACATTTGTTCATATTAAGTTTCCCATATTAAATGCTAAGTAGTTTCTAAGAGACTGTTCTAGTGTTTTATTACTGACAAAAAATTATTATTGTGCAAGTCTACTCTATTGAGCTCTACTGTATACAGGTTATTGCTGATATTTTGTATACACTTTATTAAGGGAAATTCCACTAAAATACATTAAAAGGTAAGACTTTCAGACATTCATCTTCTTCTGAGACTCTAACATTTCAA
>JANHGL010009293.1:0-21882 GCA_024611195.1 Ceyx melanurus | reverse complement strand
GGTGCCCCTGCTCTGGCAGGGGGGTTGGACTAGATGATCTTCTAGCTCCCTTCCAACCCCTAATATCTATGAATCTAGGAGGGACCAACACTTGGTAGGCACTGCCTGGGGCTGCACCGTGGCAACCTTCGTTAATTCCGAGAGAAGAAGTTTAGTTAAACTTTTCTATCCAAACTACGCCTGGCTGTAACCTCATATTTTATTTTTTACCCATTTTTACCTGTAAAAATAGTATTGTCAGAAGGTATTTTTCACTGCGCTGTTGAACGTGGACTCTTTTTTTTTCCCCCCCCGTGGTTTTACAAGGCGTGCCATCAGGACATAAATTGTTCTGGACAGTGCATTTTGGGGAAGGTGGTTATTTTCTCAACACATGGCTATTAATAGCTGCAAGGTAACTTGTAGATTTAAGGATTGCTAAGAAATCATAAACTCAATAGACCACAGCCTGTCTCTAGGGTCAGAGAACAACTTATTAAAGTGTCCTAAATCAAGATTTATGTGGCACACTCTCTTGTACCTCTGGTCTAACCTTCCTGAAATAAAATCTTTCAATTAGGTGTTTGTAATTGGGGTGGGGGGCAGATTTCTCGAGGAGCCCTGATATTTTTACATCCAATGCACAGCAAAAATGTAATGCTGTTTCTATATCTGTTTTGTGCACAGAACTATTGAAGTGCCTGTTTTTTTCCTTAAAAATGGCTGGAATTGAACAACTTCTGGTGGTGTGCACAGTTGCATGCACAAGTTGTTGCACTTGGTAGTGCCACGTGCTATCAATCACAGCAGCAAATCACCCTGGCTAAATGCATAAGTGAAGGCAGGAAGATATCTTGTGTTTAAGGGTAGCATCTTGCCTGCTTTTTAATGCATTTGGTGTGAAGATAAAGGGATTCTTGAATATTAGCACTTGGGGTTTATTTAACGTGTGCGACTTTGCAGGACACAAGTATCATTTTTGTTGGGTATCCATGAATTTTATGATCTGAGGCCTAAACATAATGAATTTGAACAGGGGCCCTGGTTCTCCCACGAACAGTCTTTACTCACCCCATTAATCTGATTAATGATAACAGGACTATCTGCACAGGAACGGGTTTTGCAATACAGCCCTTATTTTTATTACTGTTTGCTGTAAAATTGATCATCTCGTCTGAAATTTATTCTAAATCTCTATCAGAACCATTTTTTTTCCCCTCTATTTAGTTTTTATAAAGAAAAAGCAAAACAAAGGGGTGAAGGAGGGGCTCTGATTGTATAAAAACATTAAAAACTAAAGTCAGCTTAAGAAGCAACATCAGGGGCTGTTTATATGAAATGGAATGAGGATCCTGTGCTGTATGTAGTTTGCTCAGGGTGCAGAGGGGTGGTGTGTGGCAGCAGAGGGGAGACACAGCCCCCCAGAGCTGCTAGGATTGGTCACAGCATCACTGGAGAACTACTAAAAAAATAGGTTGAAAAGCATTTTCCTGGTGTAGCTGTCATAAAGATTAGGATGGCCTGGAATAAATGAATGTATCAGCATGTAGCCTTGAGGAGCCCGCTGCAATTCCCATCATGGCAGAGAAAGGGTTTGCTTATTAATCCAGAAGGAGATGTAGATTGAAAGGGCAGGGTGAGGTGTGTGCCAGGGGGTTAAGTGGGCATCTTTACCCTCCTGCTGCCCCTTTGGCTGCTTGATCTACCGTGTGCACAATAACCACACGCAGCTTCTCCCTGACCTGGCATCACAGAGCTTTCATCTCAGCTTCTCCTGAAAAAAAAATATCACATTTATTGATGGAAAAAAAAAAAGAATTGCAGCTTTTTCTTGTTTGGTTGTTTTTTTTATCTCCCTGCTGAATTAAATAGGAACTGGTATCCAAAACTCTGGTACCTGTAACTCCCACTCCTCAAGCATCTCACCCACCCTGCTCCCCTGGGAGGATTCCCAGGAGTTTTGGAACATTTATTAGGCTTTGATTAGGGAGGGCTCGTCGCCGTTTGTTATTTTTGCTCTTGGAATTACAAGCCACAGTTTGCTATGGATTATGATATAATTCTCCCAAATCAGCAAACTGCATTCTAATCGACCCGCCTGTTTTTATGTATGTGTGTGTACTAAAAGAATTAGGCCAAATCTCTTTAGTTTTGATTGTGTTTAGAGGAAAACTTTGCTTTGATATTCATGCACATCCTAGAGCTCCATGGAGATGGGATATACCCCTGGCAGGCAGGATGGACCAAGTCTCCTCACTTGTCTGCACATCCCAGTGGAACCTCATCCTTTGTGAGTTCCCTCTGCAACCTGCTGGCTCAGCCCTAGGCTTCCTGTAGTCCAATTAGCAAAGAGATGTTAATTATGGTCCCTGCCTTCTGTGCTGAAATGCCACGTTCTTAGCCCCACAAAGTTTTCACCTGGCACTGACTTGGGGAAGGCAAGAGCTGTAGAGAGCTGATTGCTACAGTTTCTGGTCACCACCATCAAAACCTTTTCCACCTACAGGTTTCCTGGGTCTGAGCTGCAGCTCTTGCCAGGCAGCTTGTTGGTTTCCACTGAAGAATCAGCTTTACAGCTGCCCCATCCCTGGCAGCACCCCAGGGGAGGTTGGCCAGGGCTCTGAGCACCCTGCTCTGGGTGCAGATGTCCTGCTCCCTGCGTGGGGTTGGAGGTCCAGGCTGCGTGGAGCAGATGGAACGGAGCAGGTTCTGCAGTGATGGAGGCCACTGCAGCTGAAGGGCAGGGCTCCAGAGCAGGGAGCATTGCCAGCAGGGGTGCCTGGCTCTGCTCTCTCCGGGACCCCCCTCAGCCTGGGCCATATGTGCAGCCAGGAGTGCAGGGCAGCCCGCGGGGGGTCAGCGGGCGGGCAGGGGGCAGCGGGAGGGCGGCACACGCTGCCTGCTCCGGCTGGGCCAAGCAGAGCCCCCCCCAGACCTCCTGGGGAGGAAGGCGGGCACCCCGGGGAGGAACCCGCGGCATCTGCTCCGGCTTTGTCCCTGAGGAGCAGCTGGCCCAGCCCGGGCAGGGGGGTTAATCTCTGCCCACATACTCCCACTGCCCGCCAGGGCTAATGGATTAACAAAGAGCCTGTTGCTTTTCAGGGAAGTGCAGGCTTTGGCCGGCAGCCTGTAAGGAAAGCTGAAGCCTTTTCAGAGAAGAAGAAGTGTGGAGGTGCTGGGGGTTTTGTTGTTTTAGAGAGATAATGAGCCCCCTCTGAAAGCCTGACTGATTACTCCTTCCTCCTGTTCATTGCTTCTGTCCCCCACGTCCAAACAGGGTCTCTAAACTGATACTCCAATAGGGAATTGCAAGCAAAAGGCCAGTGGAGACTGTTACAGAGGCTTCTTTCTTCAGTTGTAATCCATACAGTGATGCTGAGGAAGTCTTGAGCATCCTCTAAGGTGTAAGAAGGGCTAATCCAGGTGGTTTAGAGGCAGAGAGGTGCCTGCTGGTGGCTGGGGCAGGGCCACTCACAGCTTCTGCTGCTCTCTTGTCCCTGCCCTGTGCACTGCCACTGGCCACCCTCGTCTTGTGCAGACCCACAGTGGTCTTCCCATCACAACCTCACCTCCCTGCACTAGGACTCTTTTTATTGAAGGTATTTTTATCTCGTGCACCTCTGTCTCAATATTAAACTGTCTGCAATCACGTTGATACAACAGAGAAAGCTGCAGGTGTTGGTGATGTAATAAAGCTGCCTTGTGTTGTTAACATGCACTGGAAGGATGGCTGCTCCAAGGAGAAGCTTTGCTGTTATTGGTGTTTAGCATTCACCTGTAGCTGTAATACAGCCAGCCACGGGGTGAGAACAGCTCTCCAGCACCATGCCCTGTGTTGGCCACTGTTCACTCACACACATAGAGGAGTGATCTCAGAGAATCATGCCATCATAGAATCATTTGGATTGAAAAACACCTTTAAGATCTTCAAGTGCAACCGCTCAACCTAAAGCTGCCATGTCCACGACATCTCCCTGTGCAGCAGGTGAGGATCTGCTCCCTCTCTGAGCCTCTGAAAGGGCACTTGCTGAGACAGAAACAGAGGAAACCTGTACCTGGTGAGTGCTTTCCATGGCTTAGTAAAATCCACGGAGAACTGCCCCATACTCAGCTGGTGGAATGACACCAGGAATGAGCAAAACCATTTTGCTTTCCTTTATTTTGCCTTGTCTCTATTTAAAAAGCAACAGCTTCTAGAGCTTGGGGGCAGCATGGTCAGAGCAGCAGGGTTGAGCAGACTGGATGTGATAGGAGATTTTGCAAATGGTTTTGAGCTGGCAGACTGGTCTGTGGTCTCTTTCTGTGCTGCAGTAGTCGTGCCAGGGGAATTTCCTTTGCAGGGTAGGAAGCTCTTGCACAGAAATTAGCCTGTGTGTCATCACTGTCAGGTATGGATGCTCTCAGTTACCAAATGCCAGATTTTTGGGTGTGTTTAATGTAGCTGTTTGGTGCTTAATATCTGTTTCTTGCATTTATCTTGTCACAGCACCTAACAGCATTGTGTATGGAAAATGTAGATAATCCCTTAGTGTTACTCAGAGACTTGCAGTTAAAGCCTCAGTGCTGGCAATTCTAAACAGCTTTTGAATCATTTCAGTAATTCAGAAGGTGTGGGGCTGCCTGCCTCATGCTGCTGCCACTGAGTCATGCAGTAAAGGAAATCAAACTGAATAGATCTGGTGGGTTTAGTTCTTCGGGAAGCTTCTTGCTTCTCTCTCCTACAGCTGAATTAAGGAGAGTTTTTCCATCAACAGGGAGTTTTTCAGCCTGCCTCGAACATGTTGTGAGAGAATAAACCATAAATTCTTGGGGAGACGTTCAGGGGCTGCCCTGTCCTCGGGTGGGTGATATGTATTCAGCACATACAGATAATTTGTTAACAAGGCCTTTTTAACACTTGGGACAGATGCACGTACTGTTTTCAATCTTCATGGTTAATTATTCGATTTTGTATTTGATGATAGAACACCCTGACTCCTAATCACTGCTCATTGTTGGAAGTCCATTATATTCTAACTGTTGGAGTGCTCCTGTTGACCTTGAACTGACATTATAAGCTGCCTCTAATCTTTCCACTCTATATTTCTAATGCTCCTTTTCTTTCTCCCCTCTTTGTCTGCTGCCCGTTTAGCATCACAATGGGGCTGCCCCTGAGCCCTGCCGCCGACTCTGCCCGCTCTGCTCGACACGCTCTGTCCCTCATTGCCACGGCCAGGCCACCAGCCTTCATCACCACCATCGCCAAGGAGGTGAGCAGGGCTGAGTCCCCCCAGCTCCTGAACAGAACCAGGGGGTCGAATGAGCCCCATCTTGCTCCCCAGAAAGGGAAACAGAAGCTCTTTGTGCACCCGCACGTCACCTGGGGTTTGTGACAACTGATGAGTTGTGTCTGGGTTCGTTGGGTGTATCCCAGTTAGAGAATCAGAGAATCACAGACTGGTTTGGGTGGGAAGGGACCTTGCAAGGTCACCTAGTCACACCCCTTGAAGGGAGCAGTGACATCTGCAACTAGAGCAGAGCCCCATCCAACCTCACCTGCAATGGTGCCAGGGATGGGGCAGCCACCACCTCTCTTGGCAGCCTGGGCCAGGCTCTGCCACCCTTGGCATCAAAAAATTCCTCCTATCCAGTCTGAGCTTCCAGTAGCAACATGTAAACTCCTTCTTGCTTTAAGCAATGCAGCCATGACCCCATTAAGCATGAATTAAAGCAGACACTTAGCTGTGGGGTGTGGAAGGTGAGGAGGAAAAGATGCTGCTGTCACCTGGGCACAGAACCTGGAGCTGTGGCTGAACTAAAGCCATGGGGGGCAGCCAGCAGCACTGGCAAAAAACCCTGTTACAAAGCAGCCATCAAATACCTAACAAGAGCTGTACAGGTATCTGGAAGGTGTGTAATCAACACCCAGGTAGCTTTATGAGATTCAGAGTTACTAAAAGCAGGTAAAGCTGTGTTTGCAAGCTATGCCACTGGTAACTATTAGTGCTTCCACTGATGATGAGTGACAGTGAAATAACCCATAGGCTCAAAGGATTTTGCACAGTACAGGCTGGCTTGGTGTAGCACAGGGGGGTGGGTGTCTGGAGAGCCTGAGTGATGTAACCTGTTCCCCTGGTGGTTGGCAGGTGCACAGACACACGGCCCTGGCAGCCAACACTCAGTCCCAGCAGAACATCCACACCACCACCCTGGCCAGGGCCAAGGGAGAGATCCTCAGGGTCATCGAGATCCTGATCGAGAAGATGCCCACCGACGTCGTGGACCTGCTTGTGGAGGTACCACTGCTCTGCCACTGCTGCCTCTAGGCTTCAGGCAACCTTCTTTCCTGGTGTGCGTTGCAGGATTGCTTTCTGTGTGTGAAGGGGATTTGTTCTAGACCACACAGATCATTTTTTTAAGAGCTTAAATTGCATTTAAATTGCACTGCTGGGGAAAAAAACCCAAGCAAGAGAGTTTGCTGGAGGTGCAGATGAGCTCATCACAATGGTCTTTTTCACAGCAGAGCTACTGACAGCTCTAGTAGCTGATATTTACCAGTAATTTGTTGTTTTAGAACTATTTATGGGTACACTGAGCAGTTCTAGTTTCCAGTACCATTGCTGTTGTGAAGTATGTCATGTGCAGAGAGTTCTCATTTGTTTTATCCCAGTTGTATGTTAAAGTTGGATATAAATGATACAGTCAGGCATGGAAATGCTGTTTTTTTTGCCTATTAGAAGTTTTATTATGAAACAAAACACAAACAATTTTAACTTTTCTTTCCAAGGTTATGGACATCATCATGTATTGCCTTGAAGGATCTTTAGTGAAGAAAAAGGGTCTTCAGGAATGCTTCCCAGCCATCTGCAGGTGAGTGAGCCCTTCTTCAAGTAAACTGTAGGGTCACCAGCAGAATGTGTCTCTTACCTAAGAGTGAAACAACCTTTTATGTGACAAGTCAGACTCTAGTAGGCACGGCCTGCCTGAGAGAACAAGGTGCCACCATCAAAGTGACTGGAGAAAAAGAAGAGTGAGATTTCCTGGTGTGCTGAGGACCCAGAGCTCTCGACTTGCCCTTCAAGATCTGTTGTCAGCAGCACAGTCCTTCAGCAAAGCCCTAAAAGTCTCTTCCAATCAATGATTCTATGATTCTAACTGCTGTCATCCACCCAGTAGAGTTGTCAGAGGAGATCATCTCCTGATCTGGCACTTTTGAGCTGTTCACACAGGCACATGGTGGTGCCATCCCACAGGTAAGGTCTGTGAAACCAAGGTGACAAGAACCAGAACCTACCAAACACCTTCCTGGAGCAGCACCTTGTTTTGGCTGCCCTGGAACTCATCTGACAGGCAGCCACCAAGGGAGCAGCTTGTGCTCCAAAGCTTGTCACGGGCACCAAATGTCACCCTGTGTTTTAGGAACATCTTTGGGACATTCACACTGGACACAGGAGATGCTGTAGCAATAAAACCTTGCTCAGCATGGAGAGCACCACTGGCTGTGTGCAAACAGCTTGGGCAGCACCCAGAGCTCTCCATCTGGGGCAGCTTCTTTGCTCTTCAAATGGCCCTCGTAGGCAGTAAAATGTGATTTATGGAACAGGAACATTTACATAGCTCTAGACCATGATAAATACCCCAGTTATGCCATTAAACTGGTGCAACCAATAAATTAAAATAATCATCTGTCGGCCCTTACGTTTTAATTTAATAAGCTATTAAAATATTGAATAGTTTCAAGAAAAGAACAATTATTCTGTTGACAGGTAGGATACTGATAGAGGTAATCTTCCTTCTTCCCAGTGCTTTAAAAGGCTTACCTCTAAAACATAAATGCAAGGCTAAGTGGGAATTAGTGCAAAAATCCCCCTATTCCTGCTATTTTTTTTATAGCGATACGTTATCTTAAAACTCCTAAATGACTAGTAATATTTCCTATTCTCCCTGGTTATAGCCACTGTAAAAATGATGCAGCATCCCCCTGCTGTGCTCTTCCAGCCCTGGAAGAATCTCTGGAGGGAATCCAAGTGGAAACACTCTGACGTAACCCCGTTGGTAATTCTTTTTCCTTACCCCAGTGCTGGTTCTGCTGTGCTCTGCTCCAGGCTGGTGAGGGCAGATGTGGGGGCTGCCTGGGCCATGCCAGGGGTGATGCTCCTGTGTCAGCAGAACGTTAACACCCAGGGTTGAAGTACCTGGCTGGTCTTCCTCAGGGGTTGCCAGCTGCTCTGTGGCAGTCGTGGCTGCTCTTCCTCATGCGTTGTTGGTTGAGCTTTGACTGTTGAGGGTGTCTCTGGATATCCCATCCTCTGGCATATGCTTTTAGTGTCTGTTTTTTCCCTGGATGTTATTCTCCAGGGAGGCTCCTGCTGCTCTTGGCAGCTCTGTGCAGACCTGTTTTCTCACCAAAACAGCCACACTGTTGAAAGTCCAGCGCAGTGAACACAAAACAATCCTGAATGTCTTTCAGCTCACAAAGGATGGTTTCACAGGCTGTGAAACTGGCTGACCAGAGCATTTCCCAGGCTGAGCAGTTGCACTGCAGCTGAGTGGTCCCTGCTGGCCCTGCCTGGTCAGGGGGGTGTGTTTGGCAGAGGCTGCCATGTGACAGCAGAGCTCACGGGGCGAGACGGGGGGATTTCAACTAACAAGTGGTTTAAATGGCCTCTTTCCCAGGGAGAAGTCTTGGGGGACTAGGGAGGATTTCAGGGATTAGCCAAAGCAAGGCTGTAGAACAAAATGTTATACCTTGATTATTTCAAGGAGTTTGGAGAGTGTAATTGATGGAGTCAGGGACCATCAGCTGGAGGTGCTGTGGGGTGGTGCTCCAGGGAGCCCAAAGCCTCATTCTGTAGAAGGGAAAGAAAAAAAAATGAAATGTGAAATAGGACTGAAGAATATCAGAATTATAGCCCAGAACCCCTCTGGCTAGTGCAAGATGCTGAAGTAGGAAATTAAGATTTAATGAAGCCGTGATATTAATCAACAAATCCTTTTTAGTGAACACTTAACATTCCATATTTGTGCTGTTTTTAACCTAGAATGTTAATCTAAAAAAAAAAATAAATAATGTTTTGGAACCCCTTAGATACTTCAGCAGTGACTAATTCAGATTCTAAAGCACTTGGTGGGCCTTCCCTGAACCAGTTGGACTGGATGAGCTTGAAAGGTCCCTTCCCAAACCAGTCTGTGATATGGGTGCACCAGCTGGGCTTGCAAAATTGAGTTGATAGCATAGTTAAATATCTGCTGGTGTGTCATTCTTGTGGAGCTCTACCATGGAGAGGTTCAGAAGGGGGTGCAGAGGGTCAGACCATGTAAAGAAGTGTGTGGCTGCAACAGTGCTAAGCTAACCAAAAAGTGCAGAATGAGGCTAAAGAGCTGACAACTGAATGCCAGGGTAAGGAGTAATTTTTTTATTTCTGAAAACTACACTCAAAACCATCCATTTCCTTGAAGCTTTTTTTCCCCCAAACCCTCTGCTGTTAGGTGGCCTGATGGATTCTTCTTTTCAAAGAAAAACACTGACTCAGCTCCCTGTCTAAATGGGCATTTAAATGCAGTAAGGAGAGAAATGCTATTTGCTTGCATAGAATAGTGTGTGCTACTCTTTCTAAATCTATTGGAGGAGACAAGTGCACTGTCCCCATTCAGTACTGTAATGGAATTAATGGGGGTATAAAGCATTTTATAGAGAAACTTTCTGTTGTAGCCCATTTTATTTGCAATGATCAAGCAGTGTGGGGCTTTTTTATAAGTTTACATATAAATCTTGAGTTTGCTGCTTGTATGAAAGAGCCTTCAAAACAGCCCCCTCACCTCCAACCTGGGGGACCACTCTAATTGTGCAGGGCTTTGCAATCCTGTCACAGTCCCACTCTTCCCCACCTGTTTTCCCACAACCTTGTCCCTTTTCTTCTTTCTTCTCCTGTCTGGCTCCTGCTTCCCCAGCTATTTACCAGCAGCTTTTGATTTTGACTTTTTTTCTCAGCACTCCTTAATCATAAATGAGAAACTAATTATTATTATTCACTAATAAATAATTTTTTTTTGTGGCCAGCAGTGACCAAAGGAATGTGAAAACACAAAATTGTCTTTCTTCCTTTTTTTTCCTCGTGTAACACCATGTTTTACACTGTTTTTCTTTCTGACTGCCATCCTGCCCTGCAGAAACAAGGTACCTGTAGGAGAGCAGTTGCTATGGCACTCTGGGATTCCTGGAGAACAAGGAGACAGAACATTGTAAGATGGGTTGTTTGGGGCAGCAAATCTGGTCAGCGGTGTGTTTTTACCCTGGAAAGCTCTGGAACACTTGGTTAGACTCAAAATTTAACTGCCAAAATCAAGATGTAACTGGAAATGGAGTGGGCAGTTTTCACAGGCCTGCTCTCCCCCTCAGACCAAGGGTGATATTCCTGAAGATCTGCATCTGAAATAAGGATTTTGACTCCCCTGTTCCAAGGTGTAGAAATTCCTGAGATCCTGCAGTTGTCTGAGGTGCAATCGATGCTGGGCGTGAAGGACTGGCACAGGCTCCTCAGCTGCTTTTCACCTGAAGGATGTTATTGGATTAGAGAGCGTTTGATGAATTTTCCTTTCTTTTTTTTTATGCCAATCAAAAATTTATGAGCTTGCATATTTTCCCCTATGCTGTCTTTCACTCTTCCCATTTGATTTTCAAGTAAAAGCTCTCCGAAGTCGTTAAGGCGTTTGATGGGCATCTTTAACCGTTTGAGATCCAGCCTCATGCTGGTGTTCCACCCTAAACAAGGCAACCACGGGGCCACTCGTGGCCCTGCTGCTTATCCCATCACTTATTCCCACAGTGGAGGGAAGGGCTGAGTGCTGTAATCCCAAGAAACCTGCTCTGCCTTGACGCGTGGGTGCCACCCGGCTCTGGTTGCTGGCCGCCCGCTGGCAGCGTTCTTAAATCGAACCTCTGCTGTGGCACTGCTGTTAATGAATTAATTACCAGGCTGCACTGCAGGTTAATTGAGGACAGAGCTCACCTCGTTTCTGCTGCTGCTGTTTGTTTCAGGTTCTACATGGTCAGCTACTACGAGCGGAGTCACAGGATCGCGGTGGGAGCTCGGCACGGTTCAGTGGCCCTCTACGACATCCGGACTGGGAAATGTCAGGTAAATAAATCACTGTGGCTTCCTCCCCATAAAGTGGGGGAGTTATTGAAAGGAGAGAAGCAGCGAGCTGCTGCAACGTTATGGATAATGCTGAAGGGATCAATAGTTTAATGAAGGACTTGGAGGATAGAGAGCCCCGCTGTCTTCATTCACTGGAACTGAACGGGTGCCACGGGCGGGCTGGGAGGGAAAGCCTCAACTTGGGGGGAACCCTGCTCTGAAACAAATGAGAAAGGGATTTTTAGAAGTTGGGGTTGATAGCAGCGTGCTTACCTGCTGGAGGAGTCACAGAGAAAACCCACTGAGTCGGATTTCCCCTAAAACTCCTCTCATGCTGCTGATGTTTGAGGTTTTTGCATTTTCCTGAGGGTTTCTTACCAGTGACCTAGGTGAGGATGTGCTCAAGGATGGTGTTGAAATGAATGCTCGCCATTTAAAGTGTTTAAATCACCAAATATTTGGCTTATCTCTTCAGAGAAGTTCCTTGGTAATGCTGTTTATTATTCCCTGTACCACATAATCAGCTGTTACTTCTTGTTGAATTGCAAATCATCTTTATGCAAAGCTTGGATAAACTATCTGCTTTTTCAGTTGACCTTTGGGGGGGGGGAGTAATTTTAGATGAGGTTGTTAGTGCACATCTGGGTGGGTCTGTAACCCCTGGTGCACAGCCTGGTGACCCTCAGCAGCTCCCAGGGTGGCCACGTGGGTGTCTAGAACCAAACCTTCCACAAAAATCCCCCTCCAGCTTGGTTTGCCCTGGTGTGGCAGACATGCTGAAATACCCTCCCTGCTTTCCTCTCCTTCACTTTTCCCTTTGGAAGCATCACCTGGCAGGGGTTGGGTGTAGCTGCCACTGGCAGCTGCAGTGCTGCTCTCTCAGGCTCTGGGTTTCATGGTCTGAGTGGTCTGGTTGGTTTCTCTGATGCGTTGGGGAATATTCACTTGTTTTCTTAATAAGCTTCCACAGAGATCATGGGCAGCAGAGGTGGGTAAGTAAGGGATTTTTAGGATAATCAGAGCCTTTGCAAATCTTATTATTATTCATGAGAGAGAAGTCTGGTGAGTGCTGGGTGTGTGATTATTAGGGGGCAACGCCATCTATTGGATAAAGGGTTCTTGTTCCCAATCCCATCTCCCAAATCCCATCTCCCCCAGGTGCAGATTTCAGCCTGCTGAGAAGACGTGGAATAATTTGGTTGGAAGAAAGCTCAGATTGTTCATTTACTTTTTTTTTTTTTACCAAAGTTAAAGCCTTTTAAAATGTTGATCAAAATATTTTGATTGCCTTGGTATGTTTAAACCAGCCATGAATTGGGACACGTTCCTGGGATCTGAGCAACCTGGGGGGGGGTTAGTGCTCCTGCAGTGATGTCACAGCTTTAACACCCATTGCTGGGGGGAGGAAAAACAAACCTGCATACGCCCACCCAATCTGCTGACTTTATTTGCACACTGCAGGTGGAGCAGGGGGGCTGGTGGCAGCAATTGTGTCATCTGATCGAGAAAAAAAGGGAGGTTTTTTAACAGGAAAAAAAAATAGTGATTTTTTTTGAGTGGTTTGGGTTGGGTTTTTTTTCCTTCTGGCACATTTGTTTTCAAGAAGGGCTGAAATGACATCTATGATTAATAGAGTGATGGGTGCCAAGAATCCCCTTGCTTAACAAATAATATTTACATATGATTAATGCTTTTTTTTTTCCAAATAAAATCAACTATATTAGCATCCCTTATTTCATAAGGTGTCAATTACTAATGCTACCAAAATGCTGCCTCAGAGTCAAAGTTTGCTGCGTGTCAGTGTTGTGTTTTTTTGTTTGCATTAATGCTGGTGTGCAGATGGGCTTGTTAACATCTGGATTCTACCTAATATTTTAAAAGATAGATTAATAATTATTATATTTATAAATGGTGACTGTTCTACATTTATTTAATCCGAGTTGCAAGGAAGCATCACGTTCACCTTGGGGCTGGGATTTGAGCTTATTTATTTGGAATGAAAACACCAGGCTTTTTTATTCTCAAAGACAGACTTTTTGGTTTTTAAATCTATTTTTTTCCATCATTAATACAGACAGGGGGTTCTCCCTCTGTTTTCACTCCAGTTCTTTACCAAGCATCACTTGGTGTTCCCTGCAGGAGGTTTGCCAGGCGCTTTCCCACCTCAGCATCTCGTGGGGCTGGGCAGTGGGGCCAGGCAGCAGAGCTGGGCAGCAGCAGGGCAAGCCAGGCAGCAGAACCAGGCAGCATCCTTCCCATGGCACAATCGATTTGCCCTTCAGCTGTTTGCAGCAGGGCCAGGAGCAGGGCCAGGCTGCTGCTGCTGCTGCTTCTCCACGCTATTGACCCGGAGATGCCTCTTGATTTTTCACACTGTCTCCATGACACTCGTAATAAACCCACCATCTTACAGCTCCCTGCCTCTGGAAGACAACCCACCAGAGGGAAGGTTCCCTGTGGCTCAGCCCTGGGGGGTGTTTGAATCATCCGGAGGACTGGGGAGGGTTTGAAGAACTAAAGTGCACCAAAACAAACCAACCTAACCAAACAAGAAAACCGGTTATGAAAATGCCAATGTAAAATGCCAAGATGCCTTCTGACATTGTAGATGCTTTGGTAATAACTAACAAAATAATTCAGGCAGGAATATCAATCCTTTAGCAGGATTTTTTTCTTAATACATTAAATTTTGTTATTAAACAGCCATGTCTTGGGGCAGATCACAGGGAGGACCCCCTTGCAGTAGTTCTGTCGTTTACACTTGTATTATTTTGCATTTTACTTTAGATTCTAGCTGCCAACAGCTACTACAGGGCTGTTCCTTTGCTTTTTCATAAACAGGACTGTTCCTCAATTAGCACTTTCCTAGAACTAAAACTGCCATCTGAAGCTGAAATTAAAACGATTTAAAATACAAGCTAAACTTTGGCACATTTTTAGATATTATTATTATTATTATTAAACACAGCAGTGTCTTTGTGCCTACGTGTGGTTTGTCTGGGAGAGTTTCTTCAAAGCACTGTCCCAGCCAGAAAGTGAGAGATGTCCCTTCTCCTTGCAATTCCTCTCCTGCTTGTTCCTGTGACTTTTGACAAACTCCCTCCTGTTTCTGGAGAAACTGATGGGTAGCAGAGGGGAGAAGGTATGGCTGAGTCACCTCCCCTCCTCCCCAGGGAGGTTATATTCGGGTTGCAGATTACTCATGCCATGCTCAAAGATGAAAAAAAACCCAGTTCAAAATGTTTGCAGCCTTATTTTCATTTTGCAAAGAAATTAGCATAAGAAAAAGGGCTGAATAACAACCTGGAACAGAAAGGCTGCTGTGATAAGTGTCTTTTTATGCCTTTTGTCTTTTGTTTTCCTTCACCTGTGTGATCTCATCCCCCTTTTATTCTGGATAAGAGGAAGCTGCCTCCATTTCAGTAGACAAAATACCTGCTGTCTGTTCTCCTCCTGTTCCTGTTCATTGCTACACACAGGTTGTCATTTTTAGTCTTGACCTTTTACAGCTGCAGGAGTGATGTTCTCCCCACCCTGGAAGACCCAGGAGGTGTGGAGAGGAGTCCCCCAGGCAGGTTTGTGATGCTCAGAGGGGTTTTTGGTGGTGTGAAGGTGCTCCCTGCTCCAGCTGTGGCAGCCTCCAGTCTATGCAGAGCTGCCTTTAACTGAGTCATAGTTAGCAGGTATTGCAAAGGTTAAGCTTTATCAGCTGCACGGGGGAAAAAAAAAAAAGGTTGAGGTTTCATCAAAAACTTCCATCCTCACAACCTGTCGACCACAATTTGATGATGATTATTGATTATTTCACAGCCTTTCACTCACTCTGCCACTGCGGCCAGCCTTGATATACAGATAGGGCTGCAGTCCAGCTAAAATAAGACTCCATCTTGATAATGGACTGAGATGAGATACTGTTATTTGATAAAGATAATCGATGTTTCACAGTGAATTGGAAAACAGTTCTGAGTGCAGCAGGTCTGTGGCTGCTCCGTCTGCAGATGTGGCCTTTGTTTACAAGCTGGAGCAAAGCCCCTGCTGGCACCCTGGCCAGTTTTAACTCAAAATAAACCACTGGAACTGAGAGGCACCATGACCAGGCTGCCCAGAGGTGTTTGCAGAGCTGTGTGCTTCTGCTGAGACAACTGAGAGCTTGCTGCTGCTGCTCCTCCATACATGCTTTATTACAGAGGAGCTGCTGTCCTAAAATCCTCAATCCTGCCTTTTTTCTTAATTTATTTTTATTTGTACTTGGTGTTTGAATTCGGCAAAAAGCTGCTTGAAGAAGTTGGGCTTTATCAAGGGAAATTAAAGCCTGGGGAGGTCTGGTTTGCCTTGATCTCCTGAAGTTTAGCTCATCACATAGAAGGCACCTTGTGTCCGTCTGCTCCCAGCTCCACCCTGGCCAGGAGCTTGGAATTAACCCAGGTTCTTCCACCCCCTTTCTAACCTTTGTAACCTCTAATTAAGCAGTCGGCGGTGACAGGGAGAGGGCTGAGCAGGAGCTAATGACACCCCAAGTGTGTTGCCTGGTGCAGGGTTCATCCTTGTGCTGCTAATCCTCGGGAGCAGGGATTAGCCAAGGAGATGCTCCTGCCCTTCCCCTGCCCATCAGCATCTTGCCTGGGGACCCCCCGAGCTGAGGGGTTGGAGGTTGTCTGGAGTGACCCAGATCCTGCTCAGAGTCCTGCCCCAGCAGATGTGCATCTTGCTTTTTTTGTTGTTTTGGGATAAATGGATTTATTAAGGATGTGAGGGGGGAAAAAAACAAACAGTTTTGGTGGGCTGGAAGCTGTCTCAGCAGGTTGGATGCAGTAAATGTGAAATTCAAAACGAGCTATTAATATTTTGCAAGAGATTGTAAATAATCATCAACGTGCAATTGAAATTCCTGCACTTAAAGATGTGGTAATAGAGAGAAAAAAAATTATATTCTGCTACTTTTTTTATTCACATCAAACATTAAACCGGTTTTATCAGACTGTAGATATTTATTTGGGGTAACTAGATTTTAGGACTCGTGGTTATTGTTGACTTTGGAGTGATGGGAAAATATGAATGTCTGAAAATTGCTTAGTAATATTTCACTCACTGAAGTCTGTAGTGCTGTTTTACAGGCAGAGCAGATTCACTGTCGTTATTCATTAATTCTAATCACAATAATCCATAAGAATTAACTCACCTACTTTCTTTCCTTGGGGGCTTCTCCTCGTTCACTGTGGGGCCCCTGAACAGTGTAGGAGGTGGAGCCACTGTCAGAAAATAGATATATACTATATATAAATAGATATATCTATATATAAATACTCCAGGAGGGCTCAAACTGAACAAGTCCCTGGATTTTAGGGGAAAATACCAGTCCATTCTCATTTTTTAGAGGTTTTTGGGCTGCTGATGTCAGCCTGGGTATGCTGTGTGCCTGTCCCTGTGCTCCTGGTGGCTCTGGTTTTGGGAGTGTGTTCTGAAAACAAGATCACAGACTGGGTTGGGTGGGAAGGGAACTTTCAAGGTCGTCTTATCCAGGGAACAACATCTCTACCTAGAGCAGGGTGCTCAGAGCCCTGGCCAAGCTCCCCTAGCTGCTGTCAGGTTGTATATATAAGGCTGTGTATTTTGATGTTTGAATGATGAAAACTAAGCCTCCTGTAAGCAGTAATTGAGCTGTGCCCAGGAGTGGTTTCTTTCAGTGCTGAGATGCTTTGCAAATGTCTGTTGCCCTGTAAGGCACAAAGTGATTTCATATTATGTTTGGAATGAATAGTTGCTGATGTCAGGTGGCTTGTTTTAGCCAAGTTGGATGACTGGAGATAAGCCCCTGCTCTCCAAGTCAAGGCAGAAGGAGGAAGAGAACTGTCCTGCAGCCAGGTCCTGGGAGAGAGTTTACCCACAGCACCACACAGCCCAGTTCAGGTGAGGCAGGAAAACTCACTGGTAGAAACACACGTCCTCCAGTTGCAGATAAAAGATAATTACAGAGTGTCATCTTTTAATTTCATAGGCTGAAATCCTGTTCTCTCTGGAGGCAGGGTGAATGCCCTGACAAGGGAGGATCTGTAGTCATGAAAGCAAAGCAGCAGTGAGTGCCATGCTGGCTGCAGGGCAGAGGCTTCATCTGCACCAGGACGTTTCCATGTGCTCACTGATGCAGATGCCAGCCTCACTCTTTAATTCTATTTCCATTGCATCCAGTGTAAGATAGCACCACAGCAGTTGGAAGACAATAACAATGCCCAATAATGAAGGACAGGAAGGGAATTAATTTCAAGATGCAAATAATACTCTTTTTATTCTCAGTCCTGGAATCTTCCCTGCAGTTGTTAGTATTACTGGAAGTAACAGAGAAATTAAATTATTAGAGATACTGAAACTGTTCTAAGTTAATAGTATTTTAGATATTTCCACTAAATGGCTTGGAAAGTAGGGATTTATTTTTCCAAGTGTTCATAAAAACCTCTGAAGGGCCATCTTGAAAGAATTTATTTCTGCCATGAAAAATGAGATCATATTTTAGATCCCTTCTGAGGCAAAGACGGTCAGTTCTGTGCAGCTCTGGTTTGATTTTAAAGTCCTCTCTCAACTGAAAGAGACACAGCTCCAGCACCTACTGCAGCTGGAAATGCAGGATTCCCTGGCACTTCTCTGCTGTAGGTGCCAACATTAAACTCATTTATTCTGCACTGGTGCTGGCAAAGCACTGCTAACCTGCTGTTTATTTGTGCCTCACTTCTGGGTATGTTATTTGTTATTCGATGCTAAAAAAACCCCAGAGCTGTAGCAGAACCAACCTGTCAGATCTTCTCTATTTATTAAGATCTAACCTTGCATTATTTTAATTAGTTGTGAGGGAGAAGCAGAAGGAGAAGCAGATATTTATTTTTTTTTTCAGTAGTGCCATCAACAGCAATGATTTTCAGCTTAACGTTCCAGTTGTTAACTGCCTGTTGTTGGGCTTTGCCTTTAGCATCAGGAGCTTGTGGGTTGTGATTTATTTCCACTCTGCATCGGGCTGGGCTCATGTCTGAGAGCCCCGGGGGGTGATCACTGCAGCAGGTCACCCCTGCTCTGCTGCCAAAACCACCCACCAAGCCTCTGCCAGCCACGTGGAGGAATTACAACCTCCTCCTTCCCAAAGGAACATCCCTGGCACAGAGGTGCTTTGCATCCCGTGGAGAACTTGGAGCTGATGCTTCTCTCCCAGCTCCCAGCAGGCACGTGGGCACCAGCAGGGTGGCACTGCCACCCCTGGAGATGGAGGGGGATAAATACCCGATGATAAAGGTGATTATTTATATTTTATATATTAGTGTGTCTCTCCAGGAGTTACTTGAGCAATGTCAAGGATGCATTTCAGTGTATTTATGAAAACCAAATGGCCGTGGTGATGCGTTGTGTATTTTTTTATGTCACCCTTAACAGAATATTGCAGCTCAGCGTGGAGTTTACCAAATATTGGACTCAGAATTAGGTTGTCATAGCCTCAGTATATCATGTGTTCCAGGGCGACGACGACGGTGGCAGGTGCAGAAGTCAAATAGTCTCCCAGGAGCATCCTCACATTAAAAAACAATTGCTTGGGCAGAGGGAAGCTGCAAACAGCTGCACTTTGTCCCACCCTCTCCCCCCCAGTGTGGAATTAGGACTGTTTCCAAACCAGAAAGGCACAGATTTTTCTCTGCTTGCCATTGTGTGCTAATGCAACTGCTCTGGAGCTGAAAGGAGCCTCTTGAAAGCAATCCCAGAGCCAGCTCCTGGCCTGAGTTCCCTGCCGAGGCTCCAGAGCCCCCGTGGCAGCTCCCAGCAGAATATTTGGAGTGAGCAGCAGTGATTTGGTTTTGCTGCTCTGACTCCTGGGCCTGGAAAGCGCGAGATGAGCTGCAAAGCAGACACTTAGTGCACCAAAAAAATAAATCTTGGCTTGGAAGGATTAGCATCAATTAGAGAAACGCTTCCTTTAAATAACAAAGCAGATTAATTCCCCTGAGGACTGTACTTATTGGAACACATTTTCAGTAGTAAAAAGAGCAACAAGTGTTCTGGTGCTATTGATTTTCTACCTTTGTATTACCAAAACATATTTTATTGACAAGTATTACTTGCTTGTTAAGTGCTAAAGGGTTTGATGGGTCTAAACATCAGATCTTCTAATGAATTGCCCTTTCAAAACTTCCCTCCTAAGCCGTGGTGATTACATTAAAGAGAGAGGTTTGGGGTTCTCCCAGAGTTCTTTTGCATGCTACGCAAGGAACGGATTTATTAAGGGGTTATTAATACCTAAGGGTAACTCCAGCTGCAGAGCTTCATCCTTTACTGTCCCAGCGCTGAGTACAGGAGCACTGCTTTTATTCTCACGGCCTGATTTTATTCAATTAATATTAGAGAGGCTTTTTTGGCACCGTTAAGCCCTGCTAATTGAAAGCTGGCAGGGAGCCTCTTCATGCAGAAGGAGCTGCTGCTGGGCTTTTCCAAATAAATACTTTGTGCCCTCCCAGTGCTGCATCCTTAGAGCCACTTTCCTCTCGGGATGGCAGAAACCAACCCCTGGTGCTGCCCAGAGCCAGGTACCAGCTATGAGAGAGCCTCTTGTCCTGCTTAGCATAAGATGGGGGGGGGCATCTACCCAGCAGTGCCTGTTTTAATTTCTCCAAAACATTAAAGACACAGCACAAATGAGCCTGTCTTGTGGAAAGCATCTGCGTGTTCCGCAGTGGTTAAGCAGCAACCTCAGGTAATGGGAGAATAAGATCTTAATGGTGACTGACCATGGAATAAGTGAGTCATTTTTCATGGCGTTTCTCTTTGTGATGCTGGGGAAAAAGCAAGTACTTAATGCTGGTGGGACCCCAGCTGTACGTGTGATGCTGAATTCTGAGCAGTGTGTGCTTGAGTCCACCTGATGAGCCCTCTCAGTGGTGTGCTGTTGTGTTTTGGGTGGCCCTGAAGGGACAACAGCTGGAAGATGAGTGCTACAGTAAGAGAACACACAGCGGAAAGCAGAAGTGTTTCGTTTCTACTGATGGTGTGTCTTCCAGGCTGCTGAAGTTGATGTGCACACACTGGTGCGTGCTTAAGGGTCTGGTGCTGCCAAGCAGTGACTCTCTTTGCTGTCCCCTCTTGCAGACCATCCACGGCCACAAGGGCCCAATAACTGCAGTGGCTTTCGCCCCCGACGGCCGCTACCTCGCCACCTACTCCAACTCTGACAGCCACCTCTGCTTCTGGCAGGTAAGCACTGCCTGCACCCTGAGCTCACCCACGGGGTCACCTTACAGCGTTCTTCACTGCTGGTGTAACACAGAAGGGCCCTGGCAACAGGAGAGCCCCAGCAGCAGTTAGAAGCTGAAACCACAGCACGGAGTGTTGTCCTTCAGCAGCCCAGCCTCACCCCGAGTGCCCCTCTGCGTGCAGGCACCCGTGAGGCTGAGGCTGGGTCCCCAGCCCCCGGCACCTCTCCGCTCTGCAGCCCTTTGATGTGCTGGATCGATCTGCTGGGGCAATGTGAGCTAGCAAAATCAGTGGGACTTGCAGTAATGAGCCTGTGAGCCAGAGCTCAGCACGCCTGAAAACACCCCTTGTGCTCTGGAACACACGATGCCCGTGGTGGTTGGTACTTCTGTGAAGGACTCCTGGATTACTACCCTCGGCTATGACACGTGCCTCCTAAAACAATGAGAACGGGAACAACCTTCATCCCTCAGTTCCTCTTAAGTGCTCAGGGAAAAGCAGGGAAGCAATTGGGCCCCATCTTTTAGAATGGCAGGAAAACCAAGTCAGGTGTGAGCTTCAGGTGCTCCAGGGGCAGGAATATCCCCGTTGAACCGGCTTCCACGTGAAGAGTTAAACACACCTCAGCGTGCAGCTTTAAAATGCGACCTCGTGCACTAGTGATTTTCCCCTCCTGTGTTCTCTTTGGCACTATTATTAATGCAGGAAAATCAGTAACATTAGTCATCTTAAAAGGGTTATTACTCAAGATGATTTAAATTGTGAAAATGTCAGCGGCGCTCGCACGCTCCCTGCCCGAGACGCCGTGATTTACACCCTCTGACACCACGGAGAAGAGCCAGCAGAAAGTAATGGCTCGTGCTTGGCTCTGCTCAGAATTCAGGACGTGGCACCAGTGACACCTTCAGCATCCCGGGAGCTCCCCTCCCGCTGGGAGTCCCGTGGCTGTGGCGTGCCCGTGGGAGGGTTCTCCGGAGCCGAGCAGGATTTGGTGTTTCCCAGTGGTCAGGGAATTGTGGTTTTTTTTCAACCCACGAGAGTCATGGGGGATAATTGACCTGCATTCCAAAGAGTGTAACTCAACAGAGGCTCTTCTGAATGACCTCTTCATCATTAGTGGCTGGATTGGATGATCTTAAAGGTCTTTTCCAGCCTAAATGGTTCTGTGATTCTATCTGCCAGGCAATAAAACAGCTCTTGCTGGTGGCTTTTCTTCTGGGCATGCCTATTGTGGCAACTGCTCTTTATTCATCTCTAGTGGATAAAGAACATTCTAGCATAAATATGACTCTTATTTCACGGGTTTTCCTTAAGTTGTGATTATGTGTCTGCTCAGCGAGCCTTTGGAAATTGCCCCTGATGAGCATGGTGAGGTGTGCCCACCGAGTTCACCAGCTCTTGCTTGTGCACAGTCACGTGTCACGGGTGTTAACCACCATCCAAGGCAAGAGAAAGCGGCCTCCAGTCGCCCCAGGGGAGGTTTAGGTTGGAGCTGAGGAACAATTTATTCTCTGCAAGGGCTGTCCAGGCTGCCCAGGGCAGTGGTGGGAGTCGCTGTGGTCCCTGG